>CM066041.1:234364319-234565381 GCA_033557465.1 Ichthyophis bannanicus | reverse complement strand
GGCCAGATGACGTACATTGCCAATTAAGCGCTCTGTCCACGGGGGTGCATGGAGGCGACAGGTGTGCAGGTAGTGGGATGCGACCCTCCAATACCGCCTCTCATTACCAGGGTGCCAAGTCCTCATTGCGCGCTTTTACTAATGTATTCGCTTGCCTAGGCTCGTATTGTGGTGTGGGGAAAGCAACAGGCGTGGTGGTGACAGGGGACCCCGAAGACGTCCCACATCACCTCGTGCCGCAGACATGTGTAATAGGTGAACCGGCCATAACACAGCAGACCCTTGGTTATTACGCCACAACAGTGGGCCGAAACGAGTAGGCTCTGCATCTACACAGGGTGTACACCCACGAGAGATGTGTGTAAAGGCCCCACCCCCCCTGGGTGACCCACCGAAAGCCGACAATGGGGGACCACAGCGGATCCCGCGCTATCGACAGTCAGCCACCACTATCAGTAACATCTACAAACAAACAGCTCTGCGACATCATGAAAGAGCAACAACCTGCAACCACAGACACCATCTATGTGTTATGCACCCAATGTTATGACACCCTCATTTCAATATACAACCCAGACTCCCCCAACACAATCAGAGGGGCCGTTTCACAAATGACAGGTTTGGTGTAGAAACAACACCCTCAGCTTCGTATAAGCTGGCCTGTCTACAACGTATGGATCCGTATGCTGTACCGCATTTACCGTGGAAACACAAAGTCCAAAACAACCACACATCTGACAACGACGAGAGGTGTGTCACATGACACATGTCTGTGACCAAGCCACCAGCCGACCCCCCCCGCATGAGGACGTGTGCCAACACGCCAAATCACGTGTGCTCCCCACAGAGGACTGTGCTTGCCGGGGCAGGCATGCAAGTGGGAAACCGTGGCAAGTGTAGCTACAGACACCCCATTCTTACAGTATAGGAGTCCTCGCCAGATACCACGAGAATACACATCCCAGCAGTTATGTATGTCACCAAATTGACCATTGATACCTGAAGACTGGGGGTGGGCGGGGTGGGGTGTGGGGGGTGGTTGGTCAAACACAGCTGCAGATTTCTGCAGGTATAGGAGTCTATGAGGCAACCCTGGAAAACGTGCAAAACCCACATTTCAGGATACGCATAGTAGCATTCACCCAGAGTAACCTGCACATTCGAGGGAATGTGAAGTGTTTCCCGGTTCTGCGGTGTACACAACCTCCCTGTCACGCGTGCAGGACAAGTGCAACATGTGTGGGCAATCTATATGCCGCCCATACACCTGCTGGTATTCGCAGCGATCCTATGGAATGCCAGTGGCCAGGGCATGCCCCAATGTTGACCTAACCTTGGGAATTGCAATGTATAGTTTTCCCACCCGGCTGACCATGCACGCCTACCCGGCTGACCATGCACGAGTACCTGGTGGAGACAGCATGGGAGAAGGTGCCCTTGGCTCTACTCAGACCACCCACTGCTGCCAACTGAGGATTGGAAAGCCAGAGGCAAAGAAATGTAGGGCAGCAAGGAGCTTGGTCATACCCGGTATAGCATGTGACCGGGCAGTCAGGGGCTCTATGTCAGGTCTGAGTTCCTGATAGAGCTCCCTAATGGCCCCTCTGTCCAACCGGTAGAGTGAGAATACCTGTCCTTCCCGCAGGTCCCTGAGCAGGACCCTGGTCCTGTAGATACGGGCCAGGCGTGGGTGGAGCTCAGCGCGCCGATGGCGCTGTTGGTCAGCCACAGCTGCCTGTGCTGGCCCACAGCTGCAGGCCTGAGTTGCAGTGGTGCCCCAACCCATGCCCAGGGCCGCTGCCCCTGGGACAACATCTCCCTCCCCCTCGTAAGCAACTCAGCAATCTCTAGCAAAGCAACCACTCTGCGCCAGCTGCATGTGCAGTATGAGCCATGGTCCATACAGTGAGGAGGTAAAAGGGTTAGATATAGTGGTGTGGGTGGGGATGGACACCACATGGGTGCCACTCCCATGGGCAAATAGAAAGATCTAGAAAACAGTATAATGGAAATATACCTGATGAAAGGTTCAACGCGCGCTGTGACGCGCCTTCCGGGAATGCAGCCGTGGATGATCCCCTGCCTGCTACAACAGATGTGGGTGATGCCAAGCGATGTCAAACGCCGTATAGCAAATACATAGCTCAGATACTGCCACGCCAAGACGCCATTACCCTGATAACCTAGAAGGCATACACCCATGCACAATCGACGGAGGACACGAGGCAACGCGCGTAACAACGCGTGCAACGTCAACGGAGGTCGCCGACGTGTGACATTGGCCAGCATCAGCTCACGCCAGAAACACATCGCAGATAGCAAAACCTAAACAAATATACGCACCAGCATTGCACACAACTACACACCCAATAAGGGATGTGGGAGTAGAATACGCGAAACGGCAGCCACTGCATAAACGCGGATATATGATGTCAGGTCAGGTACGTAACGATGTGCGACGCCACGTGACGATGCGCGACGCAATGCGCGTAGCAACGCGCGCCAAAGACAAACGTGACTGCATGCGCAGGCGTCCCCTTGCGAGCCACACCCCAGGATGCCCCATATAAATGACAGCAAATGGAGGTTCCATCCCTTCCGCGGAGCAAACAGCAACATTATGCACGCACAAGGGAGCAAGGACATGGACCATGCACCAGAGCAGCCCACAACAGAAGGAGCAGCAGCCACATCTGGTGACAACCAGGTAGCAGGACCATCGGGGGTGCCACTGACCCCAGGTGGCCATCCAAGAGGACCACGCCGCCAGGCAAGGGTTCCTGTCCCTGCGGAGAGCCGACGCAGGGCTGCAAGGTTCAGCCAACAGGAGAATGATCACCTGCTGTCTAACATACTGGACAGATATGACCTGCTCTTCGGCCGGCAGAGCGCTACCCTGACCATCGCAGCACGCACAGGGGCATGGCGGGAGGTGCAGGCGGCGGTGGCAGGAGCAGAAGGGCCGCCCCGGGAGATCGAAAACCTAAGAAAACGCTTCTGTGACATCAAGCGCCATATACGGGCAGAGCTGGTGCGAGAGCGACGTGCGGCACAAGGCACAGGAGGGGGCCCAGCGACCGTGGCCCAATTAACAGACCTTGAGAGGCGCCTGGCGGATCGACTGGGGCCCATGTATGTCCACGGTTTGCCTGCTGTGCTGGACACAGCCCACCCACAGGCCGGTAGGTTATAGTACAAGCACATGGTGTGTGAAGGGGCAGGGGGGTGGGACAGAAACTGTCTCTGCTGGACGCGGGGGATCAGACGGGCACAGAGGGACCACACACTCAGGAGCAAGGATGAGAGGTGGCCACCATTGGGTGGTGGTGTGTGGCATTAGGCAGTGGCATGCAGGGCTGGGAATGGGTGCCTGAACCCCCCTGACAGAGGATGGTGTACACAGGCAGGGCCAGACCGTCCATTGAGCAGGAACGTGCTTTGCACAGGGTACCACGTTTCAGGGGTTCCTGCGCAAATAACAGTCCACTCAGGGCCGGCCCGTCCATTGAGCAAGAATGTTTATTGCACAGGGCCCCGCGTTTCAGGGGGCCCCTCGCAAAAAACATTCTCCACCCATAATTTAAACCACATAAAACACCAAAAACCCCGCTGGTTCGGCGGCGGCAGCATCCGTCGTGCTGCCGCGGGGCCCCCCTCCTGGCCGGCAGAGCCTCCTCCCCTGCCCGGCAGAGCCGCTCAGGCTCCCCTGCATCGCTGACGTCATCCCCGAACGCGGGCTCCTTGTCAGAGCCGCGAGAGCTCGCGGCTCTGAAAATAAGCCCGCGTTCGGGGATGACGTCAGCGATGCAGGGACTGAGCGGCTCTGCCGGGCAGGGGAGGAGGCTCTGCTGGCCAGGAGGGGGGCCCCGCGGCAGCACACCCGATGCGGCCGCGGCAGAAGCAGCTGGTGTTATGGTAACGGGGAAGATTGGGGGAAGGGGGATTAGGACTGGTACCAGTGGGGGGGGGCCTAAGACTGAAAGTGGGCTGATGGGGGGGCCTAAGACTGGACGTGGGCCGATAGGGGAGGGTTAGGACTAGTAATGGGCCAGGGGGGGGGTGCTAGGACTGGAAGTGGGCTGATGGGGGGGGTAGGACGGGTAATGGGCTATTGGGGGGGCTGACTGGAAATGGGCTGATGGGGGTTAGGACTGTTAATGGGCTATGGGGGGCTAGGACCGGTAATGTGCTGGGGGGCTAAGACTGTTAATGGGCTGGTGGGGTTGCTAGGACTGGAAATGGGCTGAGTGGATGGAGGGCTTGAACCGCATATAGCTGATGGGGACTGGGGCTTGGAATGGAAATGGGTTGTGAGGGGAGGAAGCTAGGACTGGAAATGGGTGAATTGGCGGGGGGCTAGGACTTGAAATAGGCTGATGGAGGGGCTAGAATAGGACTGGAAATTGGCTGTTGGGGGGGGCTAAGATTGGAAATGGGCTGTGGTGGGGGTTTGGATTGAAATGGACTCATGAAGGGGCTAGAACTGGACGTAGTCTCATGGGGGGCTTGGTTTGGAAATGGGCTGAGTGGAGGGGAGCTAGGATTTGACATGGGCTGATGGGCTCATGGGGGGCTGGAAATGGAAATGAGCTGATGGAGGGACACACACTGACAATGGCTGTGGGTGCTCAGACTGGACATGGGTTGTTGGGTGCCTAGGACTGGACATGGTTTACTGTGCGGCTAATACTGGGGATGGGCTGCTGCAGGGACCTGTCGGGGGTGGGCGCTGGGAGAGACAGGGAGCGGAAGAGAGCTGATGTTGGTGGCGGGCAATGTTCCCTCTAATTTTCTGTAGGCTGTGTGCGCATAAAATATCAGCTGTGCAGCTTTTGAAGGAAGGTTAAATTTTTGTGCGCCACATAACGACACTCGGAGTTTTATACTTTAAAATTTGACTACACGTCAGAATACATTTTGTACACCACATTGATTGCACTAGAAAATATTGTAGAACTTATGATAACCGTAAATACACAACAACTTTTCAATTTTAAGAACGTCTGTGTTGTTTTCTATCAGAATCAGAACCGTAATTTTTGTGCGCTCTGTTGTAAAGTATGTGCGCTCAGTCGGCGAGGTGTGTGCGCGCGCACACGCGCACAGCTTAGAGGGAACAGTGGTGGCGGGCCAGACTGGGACGGGGCTGTGGGAGTGAAATGGGGAGGGGACAGAAACACCCTGGGTGTGAGGCAGGTATGGCCACACATTGGCCGGGTAGTGGGGGGGGGGCCGTCGTGGCTGAGGACGGAGAGGTGACATATATGTGGATACGATTGGACTGACGGGAGGGAAACAGGAGACAGAGTAGTCTGTCTGAGCAGATGTGGAGAGTGGGAGAGTGGACTACAGAACCAGGGGTGGCAGGAGGGGGAAAAGGCCAGCAGGCGGTGGACAGTGGGAAACATGGCTGGACCAGGGGGAGGTTGCTGGGGAAAATGTAAATGGAACGAAGACACAATATGTACGGAGATATCTATTGCCTTTGGATGTATTACATGGACCATGACAGCTCTGGGAAATGTGCATCAGTGATGTCTGCGCAGTGTCTGGTACGGGAGGGAGGTACACAATAGTTGTATCCCCACAGTGGCGTGGTACATACCGTGTCTGGCTCCCGGGGTCCCCAGGTTGATTGGTGCAATCCTGTCACCAGGATGTGTTTGCCTGTTCGGTGATGCTCCATGTTCTGCATGTCTGACTGAGCTGCAGGTTTCGCTTCCTGTCACCCCTATATGACATTGCCACCTGTCCCCATTCCCCGGTCTATTCTGTGATTCAGAGGCCTCATATTGGCAGTGCTCCCATGTGATAGGTAGGTTATGGTGCTTCGTAGGACCTGGTGATGCTGACAGGGCACGGCGGGTGTGCCATGGCATCTGAGTGGGCAGCGTCTGTATTGGTACCCGCTGTGCCTGGCGTGGTGCACTGGAATATAGCTATGTGGGGGTCCATCTGTCCCCGCCCCATCCATACACTCATCAGGTGACATGTCCACAGATAGCCAGTGTATAGTAACACCATGCAGTTCTCCCTGCACCGGTGGCCACATATGCAACTGTGTCCCCGCACCGAGTCCCCGGACATTGCCCCGCACCCCCCTTGGGCCGCCCCTGTGTACCTGTTGCATCCCGCACGTGGCAGGGCTGGCAGGAGCGGTGGCCGCACGGGGAGGGGGGGGGCTAACTGGAGATCCGATGCACCTGCTATGGAACGCGGTGTAGGGTCACGATGAGGCCGCTGACAGCCCTGGCAGGGGTGTTCAATGGCACCCAGAGGGGGTGGGGGACGGCCCTGGGGGGCGGCACACCCGGGGCATCTGCAGGGGGTGTCCCCAGGTGTAGCGGGCTGCCACAACCGCCATGCCACAGACACCCGTGGATCATTGGCGCACAGAGGCCTGAGGGGGGGATGTTGTGGGGTGGGCAGGCAGCGGGACAAACCCTCAGACAGCTGTTGCCGTATGTCACACAGGTGATGTCTGCGCCATCGTGCAGGGCACGGAGCCGGATGCAGAGTCACAGATGGGTACAGTGGGCTCTGTGGACACAGGGGCCCAGGCCGTTGCTTTGGAGGGGGAGGAGCATGCCGCACCACTGCCAGATGTGGACATGGACATCCCCAACATACCCGATTGGGACACATCTGAGACACCTGCAGGGACAGAGGACGTGTCTGCAGAGGGGCAACGGCAACACCACAACGAGGCACTGGCTGCGGTCGCAACTGTCGTTCATGAGATGCAGGCCAGCTCATCTGCGGCGCGAGCTGATGCTGAGGGTGAGTGGGACACGCTGCTATGGTAGATATGGCCATGTGCAGGTACCTCTGTTTCCGTTAACCCACACAGTACTATGTCCTTTCCCCACAGGTGTGCGCCGTCTACTGCGCTCGGTGGTACGCAACCAGAGGCGTAACAGGAGGAACACAAGGCACATGCAGAGGGCGATAACTGCCCTAGTCTCACATGCAGGACGCATGGCAGACGCATGTGAGCTCATCGCGGAGGCGCATGTGCGAATGGCAGCCTGGAGGGTGGCTGGCAGTCCCCCCGACCATCAGGCACAGCCAGGGATCCCACCAGTATGTGCAGCCGCAACACCGGCGGCAAGGCGGCAGGCGCCTAGGGGTGGGAGGGGGCGTACAGGGGCTGGCAGGGGTAGAGGCAAATAAAGGGCCACACCGATGGCCGTTGATGGTGACCTGTGCTCCGTGACTCATTTTGGTCATACCACTCACATCCCCGCAACCACCCCATGCCCTGTGGGTGGGCACGTGCCGCTCCCACTGCTGTCATTCACCATTGCCCCCCCCCCTAACCCATGCCCACTATGGGTGTGCAGCCAATCCCATTGGCCTACGTGCTCGCCCCTCACCCCCACACCGTGGTGGCGTGCATGGCGTGCAGTGTTACCAGGCGCACCCCTGGGAGAACGCGCCGGGGACCCCCCCAGCCACCATTGGCCTGTGTGCTGTTGTGGGTGCACTGTATGTCCTGCATGTGGTGACCCAATCGCTGCTCGCAACACCCCGGACACGCACAGTATGTGCACTGCACAGGTCCTGTACCCAGGTTCACCTGCACCTGCACACATCCACCTTGTCTCACCCGTCACACATGTGCACAGTGGATACCTGGGCACAGGGATGCATGCACCAGCACCTTGGTGTCACCGCCAGTAATGGCTACCCGTCACACTATGCACCGGTGGCCACTGTATACACCTACACCCCCTTGCCACCCATCCTGGCACATACCAGTACCACATTGGTTTCACATGACGACATACAGCAACTGTCACCTGTAGCATCATCCACACTGCAGCCTGCACCCTCCGCATGACCACCTCAGTGTGTCACACCACTGGCCATCATCCCGCTGAGCCGCTATCCCGCCCTCTGCTGTGTGCACCCCCACAACCCCCGTGTGTGTCCCCACCGATGGCCCCATGTCCACCAACGGCGGTATGCTCCCGCACCCCCCTGGGCCCTGGATGTCCACCCATGGCGACACACAACATGTTGTTAATATGTTTTGGAATGTCCCGTTTGACCAACGTGTACCATCCCCCATCTCTGTCCTGCATGCTGATACACGTGCCTGACATATGCACAGTTTTTCCCAGGCCCCACACGGTCTCACATGGCAACACACGTTCGGCCTCTTCCCCGCCACCCCTCCGGTGTCAGCCTCATGTGACCTTGCGTTGCACAGTATGTGGTTCTCCCCTCTGCACACCGCCACACATACACCACAGGTGTCCTGCACCCGTCCAACCAGGCCAACAGTACGTGGCCCTGCTGTACTGGTCACACAGGCCACCTGCTCCACACCTCCGTATGTATCATTGTTACTCTGGGCTGTGTGTGGCCCAGGGAGCCACACACATGCTATTGCATGTCGGTAATGCACGTCACTCACCTCCCCCACGTTGGCCCAACCTTGCTGCAGCGTGATAGTTACATGTGTGCGGGTGTGCTGTCAACATGGACTAAACCTGTTCCACTTCGGCCCCTGCCCCTCCTAGTCGCCACAGCCACACCCATCAATCGCACATCACTGTCACCTGGCAATGAGGCACATCTGCACACACAGTTGGTATGTGTAAACGTAAACGTATTTATACAACTTTGATTAAAACAGAATGTACACATTTTCATGTGGCCACACATGGGCCATTTGTCACATGGTCTATCTGCTGTTGGTTACATCAGCATGGTCAACAATGCCCTCTGGAACGGGATTACATGGCCCTGCTCCCCCCGTGCCCCTGACATGGCCACAGAATGGCACGGTCCGCCACAGGGCAGGTGTGCTATGTGTGTCCACATATTACACACCCTGGGTGCCCCTGTCGGATGGTGGCTGACTGTGTGTGGATCAGTCACGGCGCTCATCCCGCTCCCGCAGACGGTTAGCCACCATCGACAGGGTCGCAAGCACCTGCCTCTGGATTAGGCCAAACTGCCTCTGGGCCTGTGCCTGTGCACGCACAGCTGCAGCCAGGCGCTGGCCGCACATGCAGCCACACAGACACACTGATCCACGTGTCTGTGTGGCTGCATGGACAGCGGTCCTGCTTGCGGCCATGTGTGGCATGCACACGTCCAGCTGGCCCTCCGTGCCCTCATCAAGGGGCAGGTGGCTGGTGCCCCCAGTGCCCTGTGGCGGAGCGTGCCATTGTGACCCTGCCACAACCCCACCCCCTCCAGTGGGCATAACCTCCATCCCCCCTGCCCCCAGCATCCCGCCCACATCCCCATCCCCCTCCACCCCCATCTCCATGTCGCTGTCCCTGCCACCCAGCCACTCACGTTCCTCTACCCTTCCACCGACATCCCCCCCCACCACATCCTGCTCACCTGGCTCCCCGACCTCTGTCCCCCTTTCTGTGGGTTCCCCCTCATCCCCTCGCATGTGGGCCGCATCCTCATCCCCCTCATCCCCCTCATCAGGGGTTGGGGGTGCAGGCTCAGGTCCATCCTCGTGCCCATCCCCCCCATCCTCCTCATCCTGCTGTTGTCCGCCGTCCTGCTGGTCACGCTGCACCTGATCCCCCTCCTGGCCCTCTACGTCTGGGGGCTCCTCCGGAACCTCGGCCTGATTGGCTGCACGTGCATCAGCTGTGGGAGAGATAGAACATGTCATCCCCTGGTGGATGATCCACATACCATGTCACTGTGGACCTGTGTTTCCACAACACATCCCCCTACATGGCCGTGTCCAGGTACTCACCATTCAGCTGTGCCATTCTGTCACGCGGCACCCTGGCAACAAATCGGGGGAACCGGGCCCTCAGCTCCCTTGCCTTCTTTCGAAGGTCCTCCACCTGTAGGTGTTACAGAGAACATTGCCCTTAGCTAGCGGGGGGACACGTGGTGGCCCCTGCCCCTGCAACTGACACTCCCACATCATACTACCTGCGCATGCCCCTATTCCTTTGGCACACATCCCCCCATGCAGTGGCGTGTAACAGCCACATGTGTGTGTGACAAACACGCCACCCTGATGTGTGCACCATGTGCCCTATATGTGCGCACCACATACATGTACCATCCCAACTGTGTGTGCCACCTACACACATCTGCATGTGCATGTCATCCACTGTTGGGGTGTGCAGTTATCACCTACAGTGGTCGCTGGGCTGCTCTTTGCCTGTGGTTTGCCCCTTGTGATCCCATACAGGGCCTGTTTCACGGGGTACAGGGTCGGTACAGGGGACCCCTTGCGGGGCCTCCATCGGGCAGGGCCAGTGTTTTGACCGTCATATTCACACAGGGCACCAGCAGACAGTGTGCAGGGTGGGGGGGAGGGATGCCCTCATTTGGGGCTGGATCACTCAGGGGCAGGGGTTTGGCCTTTCTATTCACACAGGGCACCAGCAGACTGTGTGCAAGGTGGGGGGGAGGGATGCCCTCATTTGGGGCTGGATCACTCAGGGGCAGGGGTTTGGCCTTTCTATTCACACAGGGCACCAGCAGACTGTGTGCAGGGTGGGGGGGAGGGATGCCCTCATTTGGGCCTACATGTGTGTTAAGCAGGGTTTTGACCTTCATATTCGCACAGGGCACCAGCAGACAGTGTGCAGGGTGGGGGGGAGGGATGCCCTCATTTGGGCCTACATGTGTGTTAAGCAGGGTTTTGACCTTCATATTCACACAGGGCACCAGCAGACAGTGTGCAGGGTGGGGGGGAGGGATGCCCTCATTTGGGCCTACATGTGTGTTAAGCAGGGTTTTGACCTTCATATTCACACAGGGCACCAGCAGACAGTGTGCAGGGTGGGGGGGAGGGATGCCCTCATTTGGGGCTGGATCACTCAGGGGCAGGGTTTGGCCTTTCTATTCACACAGGGCACCAGCAGACTGTGTGCAGGGTGGGGGGGAGGGATGCCCTCATTTGGGCCTACATGTGTGTTAAGCAGGGTTTTGACCTTCATATTCACACAGGGCACCAGCAGACGGTGGTCAGGGTGGGGGGGAGGGATGCCCTCATTTGGGCCTACATGTGTGTTAAGCAGGGTTTTGACCTTCTTATTCACACAGGGCACCAGCAGACAGTGTGCTGGGTGGGGGGGAGGGATGCCCTCATTTGGGCCACCATGTGTGTTACGCCGGGTTTTGACCTTCATATTCACACTGGGCACCAGCAGACTGTGTGCATGGGGGGGGGGAGGGATGCCCTCATTTGGGGCTGGATCACTCAGGGGCAGGGGTTTGGCCTTTCTATTCACACAGGGCACCAGCAGACTGTGTGCAAGGTGGGGGGGAGGGATGCCCTCATTTGGGGCTGGATCACTCAGGGGCAGGGGTTTGGCCTTTCTATTCACACAGGGCACCAGCAGACTGTGTGCAGGGTGGGGGGGAGGGATGCCCTCATTTGGGCCTACATGTGTGTTAAGCAGGGTTTTGACCTTCATATTCGCACTGGGCACCAGCAGACAGTGTGAAGGTGGGGGGGAGGGAGGCCCTCATTGGGGCCTACATGTGTGTTAAGCAGGGTTTTGACCTTCATATTCGCACAGGGCACCAGCAGACAGTGTGCAGGGTGGGGGGGAGGGATGCCCTCATTTGGGCCTACATGTGTGTTAAGCAGGGTTTTGACCTTCATATTCACACAGGGCACCAGCAGACAGTGTGCAGGGTGGGGGGGAGGGATGCCCTCATTTGGGCCTACATGTGTGTTAAGCAGGGTTTTGACCTTCATATTCACACAGGGCACCAGCAGACAGGGTGCAGGGTGGGGGGGAGGGATGCCCTCATTTGGGCCTACATGTGTGTTAAGCAGGGTTTTGACCTTCATATTCACACAGGGCACCAGCAGACAGTGTGCAGGGTGGGGGGGAGGGATGCCCTCATTTGGGGCTGGATCACTCAGGGGCAGGGGTTTGGCCTTTCTATTCACACAGGGCACCAGCAGACTGTGTGCAAGGTGGGGGGGAGGGATGCCCTCATTTGGGCTGGATCACTCAGGGGCAGGGTTTGGCCTTTCTATTCACCCAGGGCACCAGCAGACTGTGTGCACGGTGGGGGGGAGGGATGCCCTCATTTGGGGCTGGATCACTCAGGGGCAGGGGTTTGGCCTTTCTATTCACACAGGGCACCAGCAGTCAGTGTGCAGGGTGGGGGGCCCTCATTTGTGGCTTGCAGCATCGATGTATTCATTTGGCGAATCTGTTAGTTAAGAGGGACATGGTCCAGAACCCCTTCCTTCCCTATGGGCCATGGAGGTGGGACTAGGGTGTCTTGTGGTTGGGGGACATCCTTAGCCTGCAGGGGCACCCTGTACCATAGCTCTGTGACCTTTGGTGCACCTCTGCCATGGGTGCAGCTAACCCCTTGGGGCAGGGGTGTCTTTTTCAGGGGTGTGTGGAGGGCTTTGCTGGACGCAGGATATGTCAGCACATGCTATACCCTGTCAGTGCATTGTGTATTTTTGCAGGGTTTGCTGGGTGTTTTTTCTTTTGTCTCATCATTTGGTTGAATTGTCCCCATGCACTTACCTCACGTGGGTAGTCTGCGCTCCTGTTAAAACGGTGGGCCAGCCGCTCCCAGGCCCTCCTGACTTTGGCCAGGTCCTGCCTCTTGGACGAGCCAGGGAAGAGTCTCTGCTGGCGTAGGCAGAAAAGCTCTGTCAGCAGGTAGATGTCCCTTTGGCTGAAGGGAGGCTTCCTCGACATGGTTGCCATGTCTTATAAGTGCCTTTACTGCCTAGCCACGTGCGTTGCCGGGGGCGTAGCCACGTGCGTTGCCGGGGGCGTAGCCACGTGCGTTGCCGGGGGCGTAGCCACGTGCGTTGCCGGGGGCGTATGAACGTGCGTTGCTGGGGGCGTATGAACGTGCGTTGCTAGGGTAGTAGGGAGATGTGGCGACACAGAGCACTAACAGAGAGCTGTGGCACAATGGTCACGGTAATGACCGCTGTTACAGGCAGCATGGGTTCGAGTCCCGGGCACTGGCCTGTATATTGGAAGGGGTATTGGCCTGTATATTGGAGGGGGATTGCTGAGGCTTTTGGACGGGACATTGCGTATGCGAGCCGAGCTACGTGCGTTGTTGCTTGTGCAGCGCCGCGCGTAGCGCCGCGCGTACCATTGAGCCCGGGGATCTTTTCTTTTATGTGTGTGGGTACGTAGGGGTTTCAGCAGTGTGGGCATCTCATATATTACAGACTCTGTAGGGTGTCGTGCACCTATGCTTTCTGCTACCAGATGTACGTGTGCTGTCCCATGGGTTTATCAATGGCTGCGAGCTCGTGCTGCGGTTTCAGAGGGATTGAATAATACAGTCACCCCCATGATGCACTGCACATGCTAATCAGCTCTCCACACAGGCACACCATATGGAATGCATCCCCACAGACTCTGGACATGGTAGGGGTAAATTGTCATGTGCACCCCCCACAGCCCCTTGCCCTTATAGGGGGTACTGACCATTTGTTGTACTGGCATTGTGGACCTGCCCAACACCACATTGTGCGGGTGCTCTGCTCACCCTGAGTGTGCAGTGGGGCATCCAGCCCTAGGTCCTCAGCACCGTCCATGGCGCAAGTCCACAGCAGTGTTTCTGTGTGAGATAGATATTTTCTGCATGACCACCTTGGACATCTCTGTCTGTTTGGGGCAGGTGTAGACCCATGCCCCACCGCCCCCCCTCACCCCTGGGTGGCAAACAGGGTCACCCATCATAATCTGCACATTCTACCTCCCTTGGAAGGTGCCAGTGGAGGGGGACATTAACCCTAGTCCTACTGAAGTGCAGACACCCCACAGGTCAGTCACTGCAGATCCAGACACATGCATGCCACAGGAGCAATCTGACATTGGGACTTGGTAGAAAATGACAATCCCAACCACTATCTGTGATTCCCCTGGTGCAGGCCAACACACCCTGCAGGCCACTCCATCACATCACCTACCAGCTGCAAACAGGCTGCTAGTGACCAGCAGAGATGCCTGCACCCAGACCTGGGGTGCCAGCATACACAGCCAGCAGATACATCTGTGACTGGGCCACAGGGGAACACCCATATTTATCACATGAGTGAACTACTATGTAGCACCATGGTGGAGCCTAGACATGCTGTGGTCACTGCACATTCAGGGTGACACTGAGCTTGCAGCGGCATCTACCGTGGTCACCCTGTCTGGGCAGGTGGTTGCCTGGCACTACAATGTACCTGTCACTGCCCTTTGCCCTGTGCATATACACCCTGGCCAGGCCGCCTTATCCGACCTCTACCCATGGTACTTTGCTACTCATTATGCACATTGGCAGCCCACTACTGGCAACATTGCTGGCAGTGTGGCCTGTCGACAGTGTTTGCAGCCACCACACACTGGCTGGACAGACAGCCACCCCCACACCTATGCCAGCATTGTGCTACTGTAGGGGGTTCTGCAGCCATACACACAACACCTGTCATGGGCACAGTACATGCATGGATGTGGTACGACATACTCTGGTGGATCACTCCCAAGGGTGTTGGACACTGTCAGGGGCCAGACCTGCGGCACACCACAGACATCTGACTGCTTGTTGTGGCGCAGCTCAATGTGCACAATGTGCTTTACATAGGACATGAGTTCTACATTTTATCATTGGCAACTTTTAGTGCATGTGTACCATATACCCATGTGTAGGGTGCCATTGCTAAGGTATGCACCTGCTAGTATTGGGAGTTGACAGCAGGGCCAATTGTCTTACCTCTTCGGGTTTCATTGGCCAATGGGGCCTGTGGGTGGGTGGGTGGGTGGGTGTCACTGTTAGCTGCTGCTTTACGGCAGGGTTCCACAACTCCAGTCCTGTCATTCCAGGCACTGATCAGGTTTTCATGCTGTCCCTCATAAATATGCATGGGCTACATCTGCAGACAAGGGGGGGGGCATAGTTATGCAGCACAGGTATCTTTATTGGGGGCAGCATGGTAACTGAATGGTGTGGGGCCCTCCAGGACTGCATTTGGGGGACTATGCTCTGGGTAATGCGCCTATATCTGGTGTGGTAAAATATTGGCGTTTTGTCCATGCGTATGTTCTCAGCAATAAGGGTGTGACCATTCCATCACAGTTTAGTTGTGGGGAGAATATGTGGGCAGGATTGGCATGGCCCCAGCTGGGATTTGAACCTGTGACATTCTGGTCTTAGAGGCACTGGCTGTGTCTGTTGCACCACACTGAGGCCACAGGGACAATGCGATCCCTGGAGATGGGATACCTGGCCTGACAGGTCAGAGACCCTGCTCTGCACCATTTTACTGTGGACTCATATCGCTTGTATGGAGGCAATTTGCACGTAACCTCACATACAACCTCGCATGAGGGGGCAATCCCCCATTACCAAGCTGGCCAACAATTATATCATTGGGCAACAATACACGACACTCCCGCGAATGCTCCAATAACAGGGGATGTGTTTTGAAAAGGTCTCCGTAGCGTGATCCCTTCCAAGTATCTTTTCTTTTTTTGGTTTCGCTTTCCAGGGAGTGTGTTTTTTATTGTGGCCCATTGCTATCACTGTTGCCCAGCTGACTTGTGATGTTTACAGTTTTCTTTCTGCTATTTTCCACGTTTTATCTGTGTTTTCATGCTGTCCCTCATACATATGCCTGACCTACATCTGCCTACCATGGGGGTGGGGCATAGCTATACAGCACAGGCATCTTTGATGTGACAGCATGGGACAGGAATGCTGTGGGGCCCTCTAGGGCTGCATTTGCGGGGCTCAGCTTTCGTTGCTGTGCCTGTTTCTGGTGTCTGTGTTTGGTGTGGTGTAAAAATAGACCATGCCTTTGTTCTCTGCATTAAAGGTGTGTCTTTACTTTCACTTTTTAGTGGTGGGTAGGACTATTGTGACTGGGTTGGCGGCAGTCCCAGCTGGTATTTGAACCTGTGACCCTCTGGTCTTACAGGCACTGGCTGTGTCCATTGCACCACACTGGGGCCACAGAGATGGTGCTGTCCCTGGTGTTAGTATGACCTGCCTGGCTGGTCAGGGACTCTGCTCTGCAAAAGGTTTACTGTGGCCTCATTTCCCTTGTATGCAGACAACGGTGCACATACACCTCAGGGGGACCTCACAGAAGGGACACACACCCATATCCGAGCTGGGCAACAATGATATCATTGGGAGACATTACACTACACTCCCAGGTCAGCTCCATTACAGTGACTTTCCCTTTTCGAGGGTCTGTGAAGCGTGAACCCTTCCACATATCATTAGGTTTTTATTTTGTGCTTTCCAGGGAGTTCTGTCCCTTGTTGTCCATTGCTATCACTGTTTAACTGCTGATTTATGCTTTTAAAGGGGTTTCCTCTGGTCATTTTTATTGTCTTCTGTGACATTTCATTCTGTGCACATGTATCACACTGCTCACGTTTTGTGTGTTACCCAGGTTTCTCTATACATTGCTGACGGAAATGGTTTCTCTTACCTTTAAAGATGCCTTCAACGGCAGGTTTTCATTCGCGTTGGAATTGAGCTCAGAATTACAGCGTGTTAGTGAGGGGGAGCCTCTCCCCGCCCCCTCTCCGCCCATTGACCCCTTCTCTCTGCCCACTCTCCACCTTCTGCGCTGTTTTAACGCGCCGCGGGGCTTTACGATCGTTAAACGCGGTCAACGCGCGTAGTATGACGTTACCGGTCGTTGGCGCGTGTTTACGCGCGTTATACTGCACTTGCGGTCGTTAACATCATACAACGCGCGTTATTCACGTTTACCGCGATTTAGTAAACAGACCCCTAACAGTAGTTAAGCTATTGATAGCTTAGCCCTCAGCATCACTGATCCACACAAGCCCTCACAGCACGACAAGCTGAAAACCAAGTGAGGGCTACCTCCTGTAGACTTCCACTTAGTAGTTCAATAGACAGTTTTACCAGTATTGGATTATTGTACCATTGTTTACTATTAGGTTTACTGAGGCCACTACAACTAATTCAAAATGCGGCTGTGTGGGTTATCTTTAAAGTGCGGAAAACTATTCATATTTTTTAGTGTTTTATAGAACTTCATTGGTTGCATGTTCAATGATGCAAATCTTTTAAGAGTCTCTGTTTAATTCATAAAATTCTATATGCAGAGTTTGAAACTGTTGAAACTGAATTGACTAAGTTGTTGTTGGCAGTGTATGTGCCAGCAAGAATGCTCCGTTCAGGTCAATAGATGTTGTTACAGGTTCCTTTTGTGACTCAGGTTTGCAAGGTTCGACTACGAGCATGGGCTTTTTGGACTGCTGGCATTAGTTTATGGAATTCTATTCTGGTAATTATTCATCAAATGCAAGATTATTCAGTTTTTAGGAAACAATTGAAAGCATATATTTTTCCTTTGAGATAATGTGTTACTTTTAGAATTATTTGGGCTTGAAGTGGCTATTATATGTAATGTTTTATAGATGTTTTATTTGTTGTACCTATTATGAATGTTATATTTTATAACACACTCAGTAATTTTTATGATGGGTTTGTAATAAGTGTTACTAAACATAAACATGAAAGTCTATAAACCATTATCAAAGAGGACCAGGGAAATCCATTGCTTACTTCTGAGACAAGCAGCATAGAATCTGTATATCTTTTGGGAACCTGACAGTTACTTGTGACCTGGTTTGGCCACTGTTGGAAAGAGGATACCTGGCTTGATGGACCCTTGGTGTGACCCAATATGGCATATCCTATGGTATGTTCTAAGTGGTCATCACCCCAGCTATTCAAATAGTAATCTGGATAAATTTATCACAGCCTTTCATCCAGCCTGAATTTACTTGAATTATATATTTTGTTTTTATCCTGTAGTGAAGGGTCTTCTGAAGAATTAATTTTTCTATCTGCAATTACTGAGGAGATTGAGATATATTTTCATAGTAGCATAGTAACATAGTAAATGACGGCAGATAAAGACCAGTATGGTCCATCTAGCCTGCCCAGTAAGATGGCAAGAGTAGGTGCACCTGCCGCTCCATGCAGGCCACCCCTCCCCATGACTTTGTTTTAGTGGTGAACCCTCCCCATGTCTTTGTTTTAGGGGTGAACCCACCGCTCCGTGTAGGACACCCCTGTATGTTGAGAAATTAGTTAGTTAAGTTTATTTTGATTTTATCTTGTTGCTGTAAAGGGATCCACTGTGTCTGTCCCATGCCATTTTAAATATCTCTCCCTGCTCAGTCCCCAGAACCTGCTGCGTTTTAAACTTTTTTTCCTGCTCTAGCCTACCTGAGGAACTACCCCCTCCCCCCCTGCTGAGGTATTGTGCAGCCCTTCTTCCTGTCTCCTCTCACGTGTGCATAGTTTGTTCTGTTTGCCTCTCTCTGCTCTGGGAAGAGCAGTGCCCTCATAGTGCTCTTCTAGAGAGGTGGATATTTAACTCCTGTGACAACTTTTCTGTGAGTTCTAGCTGTCTATTTAATTATTTATATGTTGTCTTTATTGATGTGCTACTTCACCTCCCTGTTCCCTTTAGTTTTGCACTTCAGCTTTCCCAGCTGTATAACTTACCTTGCCTCTCTCAACTAACTGGCCTTTGTGTGGTAGCCAGGTTAACTGTTACTTTCAATTAAATATCTCTCCCTGCTCTGTCCCCAGAACCTGCTGTGTTTTAAACTTTTTTTCCTGCTCTAGCCTAACCGAGGGACTAACCCCCTCCCCCCCGGCTGAGGGTACAGGACAGGGTACCTTGTAACAGCCCTCTTTTAATAGGTCTTATTTCCCTCCCTCCCTCCCTCCCCAACACCCACCCGCCCCTGGGGTAATTGTAGCTTTCTAGGTACTTACACATCTTAGAGGAAAGGGGCTGCTCTCAGGTGCAGCTCTTTATCCAAATCAGTCATACATTGAGGACCTGAGATTAATTAAGCTTCAAGTGAACAAGGTATATTAGAGGTATTAGATACACTTTTATTAGTATAAGCATCTACACCAACCCTTAGTAAATACAGAATTTAAAGACCTAAACACAAGCTTTAAATTAAGATGCAGACAACGGTCCAGCAGTGAGATGGGGGCTTTCCAGTCTTTTGCATTGAGTGTCACATGTATGATTTTCTCCCAGTTGGTGAGAGGTCTTACGTATGCACTAAGTGCAAGGAGCTCTTTGCTCTCAGGGAACGTCCATTCTCTAGAGGCTAGAGTAGCAGACCTGGAAGACATAAGAAAGACAGAGAAGTACATGGACGAGACCTACAGGGATATAGTCCTGACGTCCCACCTCCAGTCTGGCAGCATCCCTGTTGCCATGGAGGAGAGAGGTCACGTGACAGGAGAGCATCACCCTGGTGTGGCAGGACATGATCCTGTAACTAGGGCCTGTCCTCCAGGTGATGTAAAACCCTCTCGCACCGAGGACTTTTCTCCAGGGCCTTGTGCCCATGAGGGGAGGGTTAGGACCGCTGTTATAGTTGGTGATTCAATCATTAGGCATGTAGATAGCTAGGTGGCTGGTGGACGTGAGGATCGCCTGGTAACATGACTGCCTGGTGCGAAGGTAACGGACCTCACGCACCGCCTAGATAGGATCTTAGATAGTGATGGGGAGGAGTCTGCTGTCTTGGTACATGTCGGTACCAGTGACATAGGAAAATGTGGTAGGGAAGTTCTGGAGGCTAAATTTAAGCTTTTAGGTAGGAAGTTGAAATCCAGAACTTCCAGGGTAGCGTTCTCCGAAATGCTTCCTGTTCCACGTGCAGGACCCAAAAGGCAGGCAGAGCTCCAGAATCTCAATGCGTGGATGAGACGATGGTGCAAGGATGAGGGTTTTGGATTTGTTAGGAACTGGGGAACATTCTGGGGAACGGAGGGGCTCTTCCGAAGGGATGGGCTTCACCTTAACCAGGATGGAACCAGACTGCTGGCATTGACCTTTAAAAAGGAGATAGAGAAGCTTTTAAACTAGAAGATAGGGGAAAGCCGACAGTCGCCCAAGAGCGCATGGTTCAGAAGAAGGTATCCTTGAAGGATACTACCAAAAGCAGTGAGGTTCCAAAAAAGAGTAAAGTAGCCCAAATGCCCTTGAGTATGGTGCAGACAGAGCGTAAAGATTCCAAATTACCCATGCCTACCAATAGCCAGATTAATATGAATAAAATACAGTCTCTAAAATGCTTGTATGCAAATGCTAAAAGTCTAAACAATAAGATGGGAGAGTTAGAATATATAGCACTAAATGAGAGGTTAGATATGATTGCAATCTCAGAGACATGGTGGAAGGAGGATAACCAGTGGGACACTGTGATACCTAGATGCAAACTGTATCGTAATGATAGAACTGATCAAATTGGTGGAGGGGTTGCGCTCTATGTTAGAGAGGGCATTGAGTCAGAAAGGATTAAAGTTTTGCAGGAAACAAAATTTGCTGTAGAATCTCTATGGATTGAAGTTCCATGTATGAAATGGAAGGTGATGGCAGTGGGGGTGTACTATCGACCGCTTGGCCAGAATGAACAAATGGATGATGAAACGCTCAAAGAAATCAAGGAAGCTAACAAAAGTCACAGCAGAGTAGTAAAAATGGGTGATTTCAATTACCCCGTTATCGACTGGGTCAGTGTCACGGCAGGACATGCTAGGGAGATAAAGTTTCTAGATGAAATAAATGACTGCTTCTTGGAGCAGCTGGTTCCTAACTGACCAGAGGGGAATCCATACTGGACCTAGTCCTTAGTGGAATACCAGATCTGGTGCAAGAAATAAGGTTGTTGGGACCACTTGGCAATAGTGATCATAGCATGATCGTGTTTGATTTAATTAGTGGAAGAGGGATAGTAAAGAAATCCACAGTACTACCTTTTAACTTTTGAAAGGGAGACTATGATAAAATGAGGAATATAGTTAAGAAAAAACTAAAAGGAGTGGTTGCAAAGGTTAAAAACTTACATCAAGCTTGGGTGTTGTTTAAAAATACCATCCTGGAAGCTCAAACCAGCTGTATTCAACGCATTAAGAAAAGTGGAAGAAAGTCCAAAAAACTGCCAGCATGGTTTAAAGGTGAGGTCAGAGAGGCTGTTGCTGCCAAAAAAGCATCTTTCAGGAAATGGAAAAAAGAGCCAAATGACGAAAACTGGAAACAGCACAAGCACTGGCAAGTTAAATGCAAAGCATTGATAAGGCAGGCAAAGCGAGAATTTGAGATGGAACTTGCTACAGAAGCAAAAACACGAAATAAAGACTTTTTCAAGTACATTTGTAGCAAAAGACCTGTGAGAGAGTCAATTGGACCATTAGATGATAGAGGGGTAAAAGGGGCAGTAAGAGGAGACAAGGCTATAGCGGAGAGACTGAATGAATTCTTTGCTTCGGTCCTTTCTCCACAAAATGGACACAACAAACTACTAACAGAGCTTTTGTGTCCTATGCTCCCAAGTGCTGGAACAATCTACCTCCAAACATCAGATCAATCAGGGATATCACCCAATTTAGAAAGTCCATCAAGCACTATTTATTCACTTTGCACTTCAGGCTACCGTACACACAATAGAACCGGCTCTCGCCCACTCAGATAACTCCTACACATAACAGCAATCCAGAACAAAGGATCAAAATGTGAAAACACTGTATTCTTGTCAAATATCAAATCTTGATGTAACCTATTCAATGTATATATAATTATGTATAATTATGTAGATAGTTATCCCCAGTTCACACCCAGTTTATCTTCCCTGTTATATGTAAACCTAGATCAGTCATGTATTGGCAGGTATATTGTTGTTCAATGTAAACCGCACTGATGATGAATAGTGCGGTATATAAAAAATATTAAATAAATAAATAAAATAAAAATGTTACCCAAGACTGAAGTGGTATTTAAAGGTGATACTGCAGAGGAATTGAGAGAAATATCGCTACACCGGGAAGATATATTACAACTATTTGATAAGCTGAATAGTAGCAAATCACCTGGACCGGATGGTATACATCCAAGAGTGTTGAAAGAAATGAAATATGAGATTGCAGTCCTGCTATTAGTAATCTGTGAACTTTCATTAAAATCATCTGTAATACCTAAAGACTGGAGGGTCGCCAATGTAACGCCAATTTTTAAAAAGGGTTCCAGGGGTGATCCACGAAATTATAGACTGGTGAGCCTGACATCAGTACCAGGGAAAATGGTAGAAACCAGCATAAAGAACAAAATTACACAGCATGTAGATAGTCATGGCCTAATGGGAGACAGCCAGCATGGCTTTAGACAAGGAAGATCTTGTCTTACTAATCTGATATGTTTTTTGAAGGTGTGAATAAACAGGTAGACAAAGGTGAGTCTGTTGATATAGTGTATCTGGACTTTCAGAAAGCCTATGACAAGGTCCCTCATCAGAGACTTTTGGCAAAACTAAGTCATGGGATAGGAGGCAGTGTACTATTTTGGATCGGGAACTGGTTAAAAGATAGAAAGAAGAGGGTAGGGCTAAATGGCCAATTTTCCCAATGCAAAAAAGTGAATAGTGGAGTACCCCAGGGATCTGTACTGGGTCCGCTACTTTTTGACATATTCATAAATGACCTGGAAAAGGGAATAACTAGTGAGGTTATCAAATTTGCAGATGACACAAAACTGTTTAAAGTTGTTAAAACCCAAGAGGACTGTGGAAAACTGCAGGAAGATCTGGATAAACTGGAAGACTGGGCATCCAAATGGCAGATGAAATTTAATGTGGACAAGTGCAAAGTTATGCACCTAGGAAAGAACAATCCACACTATGGTTACACGATGCAAGGTTCCACATTGGGAACCACCACCCAGGAAAAAGATTTAGGAGTCATCGTGGATAACATAATAAAACCTTCCGGCCAGTGTGCAGCGGCGGCCAAGAAAGCAAATAGAATGCTAGGTATCATAAGGAAAGGAATGGAAAATAAAACAAAGGATATTATAATGCCTCTGTATCGTTCCATGGTACGACCACACCTTGAAAATTGTGTGCAATTCTGGTCGCCGTATCTTAAAAAGGATATAGCATTATTAGAAAAGGTACAGAGAAGAGCCACCAAAATGGTAAAGGGGATGGAAGGCTACTCCTATGAAGAGAGGCTACAAAGGTCAGGGCTCTTCAACCTGGAAAAGAGACGGCTGAGGGGAGATATGATAGAGGTCTATAAAGTAATGAATGGAGTAGAACAGGTAAACGTGGATCGATTGTTTACGCTATCAGAATATAGAAAGACTAGGGGACATGTAATGAAGCTACAGGGTAAACTATTTAAGACAAATAAGAGAAAATATTTTTTCACTCAACGTATAATCAAACTCTGGAATTTGTTACCGGAGGATGTAGTAAGAGCTGTTAGTGTAGCTGGGTTTAAAAAAGGTTTGGACAAGTTCCTGGAGGAAAGGTCCATAAACCATTATTAAAAAGGGACCCAGGATATCAATGCTTGACCCAATACAAGCATTGTGGAACCTGTGTCTTTTGGGGATACTGCTAGGTACATATGACCTAGATTGGCCACTGTTGGAAACAGGATACTGGGCTTGATGGACCTTGATCTGACCCAGTATGGCATATCTTATGTTCTTATGTTCTTATGAATTCTGTCACTGTATTTGCCCCCACCACTACCATCGGGAGGGCACTCCAAGCATCTACCACCCTTTCAGTGAAAAAGTATTTCCTGACATTGCCTTTCAATTTACCCCCTTGCAGGTTCATGTTATGCCCTCTAGTTTTACAGCTTCTGCGTCTTTGGAAGAAGTTTGTTTGTCTATTAATACTCTTTAAGTATTTAAAGGTCTGAATCATATCTCCCCTGTCCCTCCTCTCCTCCAGAGTGTACATATTTAGGTCTTCAAGTCTCTTCTCATAAGACTTGATGGCACTTAACAACAACAACAGAGCATCAGGCTTCAGAATCACTAACCTACAGTAGAAAGTTACCAAGGGTTAGTAAACTACACTGCGGTAAAATTCCTGATTTTATTACAGTTTAAAAATTACTCCCCTCAATCATGTAAAAGCATTGACCATTTCAGTAAACATTTTCCAGAACTTCAAATAATCTGTATCCATTACCATCGCCATGCAAAGTGCAATAAATTACAAATCTGAAAAACAATCTACTGAGCAGCAGTAAACCATTGCAATCTAGCTAAAACAATATTAGCCCAATTCTGTCCCAGACATACAAGCCCTCTGTACGCCTGGTCTGAACCGGACATACAGAGGATGTCGCAATTCAGTTCCCGCGGGGCTAGGGTTGCCAACTTTTTCACCGAGAAAAACCCGACACCTGTGGCTCACCATGCTCTACCCCTGCCCCGCCCCCAGCCCCACCCACTCACACCCCCCCTCAGTGCTGGTTCACTCACCCCCCTCCCCTCAGTGCTGGTTCACTCACTCACCCCCCCCTGCTGACTCACTCACCCCCTTCCCCTGCTGGTTCACTCACTCACCCCCCCTCCCCTGCTGGTTCACTCACACCACCCCTCCCCTCCCCTCCCTGCTGGTTCACTCACCCACCCCCCTGTCACTCACTCACGCCCTCCCCTGCTGGTTCATTCACACCAACCCCCCTCCCCTGCTGGTTCACACCAACCACACTCCCCCCTCCACTGCTGGTTCACTCACACCACCCCCCCCCCTCCACTGCTGGTTCACTCACCCACCCCCCTGTCACTTACTCACCCCTCCTGCTGGGTCACTCACTCACCCCCCTCCCTTGCTGGTTCACTCACACCAACCCCCCCTCCTGCTGGTTCACTCACACCACCCCCCCCTCCACTGCTGGTTCACTCACACCACCCCCCCCCCCCCTTGCTGGTTCACTCACACCACCACCCCCCCTGCCCAAGCCGCTGCTTCTGCTTTGTACAGAACAGCGGATGCAATACACTTACTTTGAAAAGTAAAGACAAACTGTGTGAGGAGCCCTCCGGTCATCGCAGCGCCCGAAGAAGTGATGTCATGGGGGCGGGCTCCTCACAGGTTGTCTTTCCTTTTCAAATTAACTTTATTGCAGCTAAAGTTAATTTGAAAAGGAAAGACAACCTGTGAGGAGCCCGCCCCCATGACATCACTTCCTCGGGCTCTGCGATGTCCGGAGGGCTCCTCACACAGTTTATCTTTAGTTTTCAATGTAAGTGTATTGCAGCCGCTGCTCTGTACAAAGCAGAAGCAGCGGCTGCACTGCTATGGGGAATCACGTTCGCGCCGCGGACTTCAGGACAAAAGCTGTTTTTTTGCTCTGGCCGCTCCCGATCTTGCGGCCTGAGCAAAAAACCGGCTTTTCAATGGCCGGTTTTACATCTGTGCCGGCAGCCGGCCTGGCCATGGAAAAACCGGCCAGGCCGGCTGAAAACCGGCCGGTTGGCAACCCTACGCGGGGCACATCTAGCCCTGCGGGAGCAGAATCACAATCAGGCCTGTATGTGCAGGCCGGGACTACGATTCAGCCTGGCCTGCCTGTATAGGCCCTATCTGACTAACTCAGTCAGGGCAGTTCAATGGAGCTGTGGCGCCATGGCGTCCGGTTGCCATGGCACTGCAGCTCCACCGAAGAGCCACAATCCCCAGCCACCGGCACCAGCATCGATTTCTCCACAACCTGACCCCTAATCTGGCCTCCTAAGGCCAGGGTCGGGCTGTGAGGAATGTCCTCGGCCCCCAGCCTTATTCTCACCCCGGGCCGCTTTTCCCTGATGTCTAGGGAAGTCATTCCACCTCCGAGGTGGAATAACTTCCCCATACATGTCGCCAGTCCCGGACGTACAAGGCCGACATTATTTTATTTATTTAATTTATTTAAATCTTTTCTATACCGCGCTATTTTGCATCAGTGCAATCAGCCCTGCTCATCCAAGGCCAACGACTGCTCACCGTCTGCCCTAACTCTGCCCCCGATCTGCCCCTTCCCTGCCCCCAACTAACTTCCCCCTACAACTGGTGGGGAAGTTAGCCACTGGCAGAAAGGGGTACAAATAGCAGATTGAAATGACCCTATATATGTTCTTTCTACCAATGTTGCTGCAGAATTCTGCACCAGTTGTAATGCTCTGAACCCTCAGTCTTCACTCCCAATCCTTGAGGGCTTCCAACAGGCCAGGTGGTCGGGATATCCCGAATAAATTGGTATGAGAGATTTGCATACAACGAAAGTGCTGCCCATACAAATCTCTCATTGCTTATTCATTAGGAATATCCTGAAAACCCTGTTGTCAGCCCTCAAGGTCTGGGAGCGAAGACCAAGGCTCTAAGGCAAGAGGAAGGAAGAACTTTTTTGTATATGTTTTTATGGCTCGTCTTTGTTTTTATCTTATTTACCTAAATATTCTCTTGTTTATTGTTTTATGCTTCATTTTTAAGTCTATTGCTTCAGAAGCTTTTATTGTAAACAACTTTGTTATTTTTATAATGAAAAGCAGCATAGAAAGTCTTTTAATAAACTAAACTAAATTTGCAATAAGCCAATGAACAAAGGATCAATAATTGCAACATAGTGCAAAAACTCAGAGGGAAAAATATAATGCAAAAGGCTTCTGACTAACGTAACTTAAAAAACAAATCTTCACTACATCCTTGATATATGATTTGAATTACAATTGAGAATCTACCAGTATACCAAGATTTCTTGCTTCCAAAACTACTGGAATCACAATGATATCAATCTTAACAGACAAAACACTAATAAATGCCACTTCCAGAGTGAAATTGATTACTCAAAATCAGACAAAAATTACTCCACTGATGTTCAAACTTTCATAGTAGGCTCATCTATTTCTTCAATAATGCAATGTGTGCCTTCGAGTCAGTCCTGACTCAGTTTTCCAAAAAAGGAGAAAAAGGGCCTCAGAACTAATGAGGTTTAGAGCATAGGCAGAAGACAACATCCATACTAGCCTTGGCTCAACCTCAACACATCAACAACCCTAAAAAAAACCTCCTTCTTTTGCATTTTTTCTTTTTATCTTTAATGTATTATCTTCTTCCCCTCAGCTCACTCCTAGAGCATGCAGAAACTGTACACCAAAAGTCATCCAAAAAATACTTTTACTTCGCTAAAAGTCACAAAGCTTTACTCAGCTTTAAGATGCTGCTGATTAACCAATTGTTTTCCTTCAACTCCCTGATGCCATTCACGGCACCGGCTGAGCGTTTTGCTGCTTGCTTCTTCAAGGAGGGTACACTCTAAACATTGAATGCTTCTTGAATCATACATCCATTATTCAGCATGCCCTGGAGTTCAAAGATTAGTCTTAACAGAACAATGATTTTATCAATGTTAACAGAACAAAGACTCACTGATTAGGCAGAAAGGCTAATCCATAATATTTCTGGGCCCAGTTTCCAAAAGGGTTTATCTGGGTAGTTGTTGTTGTTGTTAAGTGCCGTCGAGTTGGTGTTGACCCATGGCGATCCTCTGGATAGTTGTCCTAAACTGTGTTCAGTCTTCAGTCAGGCGCTCATTGTTAACAGACTGGTACCCGTAGCTGTTGTTATTGTATCGATCCATCTCATTGCTGGCCTTCCTCTTTTGCGTTGACCTTCTATCTTGCCAAGCATGATGTCTTTCTCTAATGATCTCTCTCTTCGCATGATGTGTCCAAAGTATGAAAGTCGAACTCTTGTCATCTGAGCTTCTAAAGAAAGCTTAGGATTGATCTCCTCTAGTACTGACTGTTTTGTTCTTCGGACAGTCCATGGTATACGTAGTATTCGCCGCCAGCACCATAATTCAAAGGCATCAATTTTCTTCCTGTCTAGCTTTTTCACTGTCCAGCTTTCACATCCATATGATGTTATTGAAAATAGCATGGCTTGAACAAGTCAAATCTTTCTATGGAGAGAGATATCTCTGCTCTTGAGAATCTTATCTAGGTCTTTCATAGCCATTCTGCCAAGAGCAATGTGTTGTCTGATTTCTTGACTGCTTGTTGCTTCTTTATTAATAGTTGATCCAAGTAGGTTAAAGTTGTCCACAATTTCAATTTCTTCTCCTTCACTGATGAATTGTTGATTTTACCAGTTGTCATGATCTTTGTCTTCTTTACATTAAGGTGTAGGCCCATTTTGAGACTATGTTCAAATATTTCAGATCATCTTCACTTTCAGCCAGTAATGTGGTATCATCAGCATAGCGAAGGTTGTTGATGAGTCTTCCACCAATCTTCACACCTCTGTTTTCATACAATCCTGCTTCTCTGATGATTTGGTCTGCATATAAATTAAACAGGTAGGGGGAAAGTATGCAGCCTTGTCTTACGCCTTTGCTTATTTTAAACCATTCTGTTTCTCCTTGTTCCGTTTGAACTGTTGCTTCTTAATCAATGTACAGATTGTGCAAGAGAATGATCAGCTGTTCTGATATATCCATGCTTCTTAATTTGGCCCAGAGTTTCTCATGGTTTACAGAATCAAAAGCCTTGCTATAGTCAATAAAGCACAAATAGATATCCTTTTGCTATTCTTTAGTCTTTTTAAGGATCCATCTCACATCAACGATGATGTCTCTCATTCCTCACGCTTTCCTGAACCCTGCTTGCACTTCAGGTAGTTCTTGTTCCAGGTATGGTTGTAGTGTCTGTTGAATAATCTTCAGTAGAATTTTGCTGGCATGTGGGAACAGAGCGATTGTGCGATAATTTCCACAGTCAGTGGGATCACATTTTTTTAGTATTGCTATAAACACATATCTTTTCCAATCAGTTGGCCATGATGTTTTCTTCCAAATTTCTTGGCAGAGCCTTGTAAGTATGGTAACAGCTGCATCAGATTGTTGTAATACTTCTATGGGAATGCCATCAATACCTGGTGCTTTGTTCTTTAATTAGGCTTTCAATGCTGCTTCGACTTTAGGAAAGTCGATCTTGTTCTTCCTCTAATAGTTTCTCCTGGGTAGTAATAGTTACTACTGAGTAGTAGCAGTTGCTATATGTAGATAAGTCCTGCTGAGAAGAATATTCAGCCGTACTATCCAGATACTACTTATGATTAGCTATTCTAACCACCACAGCACTATTTGGATAGTAACAGGGTGCTCAATGAAAGGAGTGAGAGCAATCCAAGAACTTATCTGCTTAGTAACTACTTTCATTCCATTAAGGGGTATGTTTACTAAACTGCGTTAGTGCAATTCGCGTTAGGAGCCGCGTTAGTGGAAGGAAAGCCAAAAAAGGACATGGGCGTTACATCATAACCGATAACGTGCAGTTGCACACGGTATTGCGCGCCACGCAGCAACGATCGCTACAGCGCGCGCGCTACTGTGCGCAAGCTTAAGACAGCGCGCAGACACCCAACTACAGAATCAGAGCAGTAGCACAATGGTTGCTACACAGACTGATGGTACAAGGGTCATGGGTTCAATTCCCCAGTGTGCCTAACAAAGAAGGCTGGCTGAGGCATCATGTGCAACCCTTTGAAGGCCTGCTATAATATTTTATCCACATTCTGCAGCTGGGTTAATGTTTGCACATGTCAGGAAAATTGTACCCGACGTATCCAATATGTTCCAATAGTGACGTTCCCTCTGGCATGGTCATGTATGCTATACCATTTGATAGGAATATATAAGCAGAGGTTTGGATCCCGAAAGTACTGGGCTTGGCCTGGAAAGGGTTAAGTAGTGGGCTGTGAGGAAGGTTACTTGTACCTGAATAGTGCTGCCAGCAAACATACCCTCACAGTGGCGTAACTAAGGTGCCACATAAGGCACCCTAGAGGGCACTCCATAGGGCACATTATAAAGTGCGCTGTCTGCCAAGGCACCCTATAATGTCCCCTATAGGACACCATATAAGGTACCTTATAAGGCGCTTTATAGGGCGCCTTATGAGCCACCCTAAGGGGACAGTACCCTGAGGGTGGCCCTGCTGGCAGAACTAATATACAATAAAAACAGACAATGCCTAAGACAGCCCTATTGATGAACCCCACTGTGGGTTTAGGACCCATGACCTCTGGCTCCACAGGCAGTGTAGTAACCAGTGGGCTAGAGCTGCTAACAAACAACTGGCTGGCTACAGGAGGATTGCACGGCACCACACCCACATTCTGCTGTGGTTACCAGGATAGGTTAACCCACCTGTACCCATGATGCACTGCACATGCAAATCAGCAGTCAAGAGATGGGCACAAGAGCGGGTATGCACCCCCACAGCACCTCGGCCCTGTAGGGGGGACAGACCGTGTGTGGCACTACCACAGAGTAGCCACAGACACACACATTGTGCGGGTACAGTGCCCACCCTGAGGTTGAGGTGGGGCCCCCAGCACCAGGTCCACAGCACCTTTCATGGCTGAGATACGCCATGCTGCAGGTCCCCATCAGTGTGTGATAGGTAGCTCTGTTAGACACACCTAGGATACATCTGTGCTCTGCTGTATGTCTCGGGTCATGTCTAGTCCTTATGGGTGATGATGCACTCAGAATAGTGCATATCCTGTGTTGGTGCCAAGGTTACCTGCTGTAGGTGAAGGGGGTGTATGGACCCATGGGCAGATCATCTACCACCACACAACCCACCCTCTGGGGCTTAGGGTGGGAAACAGGGTCACCCACCAATAGATCCACAGTCTAGCCCCCTGCAAAGGCAGCAGTAGAGGGGACCAGCAACAGCAGTCCTGCTGGGGAACAGACAGAGCAGTACACATCCATAACGCAATAGCGGACAGACAGCAGTCCTGGATATGCTCAGCTGCCCCCCCCCCCCTCTTATCTGACATTCCCCAGCAGCAGGCCTCCAGCTGCTGCACCCTGCAAGGTGTTCCAGCAGGACACATACTAGCTGCAGACAGTCCGCCAGCTAGTCCATAGTGCATGGTCCTGGAGGAGATGCATGTACCCAGAACATGTTAGCATACACACCAAGCAGATAAGTCAGTGATTGAGCCCCAAAAGAAAACCCAGATATATCACATGAACAAAATGCTATATAGTACTATGGGGGAACCTAGCCATGCCGTGGTCACTACTCAGTCAGGGCGAGAGTGACCTCCCAGCAGGACATTCTGTGGCCACTCTGTCTGTGCAGGTGGTACCGGGCACTACAATGTCCGAGCCATTGCCCTATGCCCAGCGCAGATGTGGCCAGGCCAGGCCACCCTATCCAGGCTATTCCCACAGTACCTTGCTCCTCATTATGCACATTGGCAGGCCAATACTGGGAACAGTGCTAGCAGTGTGGGCTGTAGAGGGTGTTGGAAGCCACCACACACTGGATAGACAGACACACACTACCCACACCTATGCCAGCATTGTGCAACTATACAGGTGTTGGGCAGCCCAGGCCACCACACAAGTCCTGAGCACAGTGCAGGCATGGCTATGGTACGCAATACTGTAGGAGTCACTCCCCAGGTTGGTAAACACTGTCAGACACATGACCTGTAGCACACTCCACATACATCAGAAAGGTTGCTATGATGCAGCTCACTCAGACACTTGTAACTAACCTAGGAATTGCTATCTGCCAGTAATCCTAGCAACCTTTTGATAGATGTGTACCATATTCCCCGGTTTAGGGTGGCATTACTAAGGTATGCAAGTGCTAGTATTGGGAGATGCACGAAGAGCCCACAGTCCTGCCTCTCCAGAAGGCTGTGGATAATGGGGCCTGTGGGTGCGGGTGTGTCTGCCCCTGTTGGCTGCTGCTTTACAGCAGAGGTTCCCAACTCCAGTCCTGCGGTGCCAAACACTGTTCGGGTTTTCATGCTGTTCCTCATGAATATGCATGAGATACATCTGCATACCATGGGGGTGGCGCATAGAAATGCAGCACAGGCATCTTTATTAGGGGCAGCATGGAACTGGACTGGTGTTTGGCCCTCCAGGACTGCATTTGGGAGGCTCTGCTCTAGGTAATGTGCATGTTTATGGTGTCTGTGCTCTGTAGGGTAAAATGTTGGTGTTTCGGGCATGTTTATGTCATCTGCAAGAACGGTTCTGCCTGTATTAGCACGTTATAGTAGTGGGTAAAATATGAGGATTGGGTTGGCGGAAACCACAGCTGGGACTTGAACCTGTGACCTTCTGCTTCTGACTACAGTGGTTCTGTGCACTGCACCACCATGTTCTCACAGAGATGGTGTATTCCCTGGTGATATCATGACTGTTGGTCAGACAGGGCCTGTCTGTTGCAGTGCATGGCACCCACCTACACAGGGCTAGGCCACGGTCTGCTCCGGACAGCTGCCACTGCCCCCTCCACCACCAGTATCCCTCAGCCACCATGCTGACATGCCCTTCTGCTGGTGGAGCTGGTGGTGCGCAGTCTCAGGCCTTCCAGTGTGCAGGTAGGCGGCTGCCTATGGTGCGTGTTCTGGGGTAGGGGTGCCTGCGTAGATGTCCACACTCCCCCCCAGCCCTGCCTGCCAGTGTTCCGTGCCCTTGGGGTTTGCTGTTGGGTACTCTCCCCTGTGACGCTTTGGGAAACACACTCGTGCCCATGTTGGGCCCTCATCAGTTGCTGTCTGGCACTATTGTTTACGCATTCCTATGGGCCAACTGAGCATCACCCTAGTCCCCACTGTGGCCCAGCTGCGCCACTGCATGTGCTGCCTGCAGCCCTCTGTATCCCCTTTTCCAGCATCTGCCCAGTTGCCCGTTCCGACATGCCCGCCCTGATGTTGCGGGACATGTGCACGCCATAGGAACCCTGTCCGATGGTGGGGAAATCCCTGAGCAGCGCTATTTCACTGTGGGCCCATGCACCTTGTATGGGGACGGAGTATGGACCCTTCCACGAATTATATCTGTTCTATGGAGCTTACTCGGGGGGGGGGGTTGATGTTTCTCATTGCTACCACTATTGGCCAGCTTGGTTGTTGTTTTATTCCAGTTTGATGGGGTCATTTTTGGTGTTTCTGTGCCCTTTTGTTCTGTGCACATGTAGCACACTTATCACCTTTTTTTGGTTTCCCTGCCTAGGCTGTACATTGCTGACACGGAAATGGTTTCTCTCCCCTTTAAAGTGCTTTTACCGGTAGGTTTTCATTCGCGTTGGAATTCAGCTCTGAAATTCAGCGCATTGATGTGAAGGGAGCCTCACCCTGCCCACTCTCCGCCCATTGACCCCTTCTCTCCGCCCTCTCTCCACCTTCTGCGGTGTTTTACCGCGCCGCAGAGCATTACCCGCGTTAGCGCGTGATAGCACACGCTACAGCGCGTTTACGATCGTTAATGCGCTATAGCATGTGCTATAGCACGCTAACAATTGTTAACATCGTACAACGCGCGTTATTCACGTTTACCGCAGTTTAGTAAACATACCCCTAAGTGAATATGTAGCCATGAGACAATAGACATAGAGGAGCAGCCTAGTGGTTAGTACAGCAGTCTAACACCTGGGTGGTTGGGGTTTGATTCCCAGTGGCACTTCTTTTGACCTTGGGCAAATTACTTTACCCTCCATATCCTTGGGAGAAAAGACCTGCTAATCTACTTCTGATCATTCTTGCCAAGAAAGCCCAGGGGCTGCTGGATTGCTAGGAATCAGCATTGAGTTGGCCACACTTTAAAAAAAAAGATCACAACTAACCTTTTTGCTATCCAGATAGTTGCTGAATATCACCACTAACTGTATTGTCACCACTACCAGTGAGCGCTAAAACAAATATTTCCAGAAGATATCAAAATTCCAACACTGAATATCTGGTTTCAGTTTTAAACGCCGATCACAGAATTTTATTCTATTTAATTATAAACAGATGATGATATTCAGTGCCAGTGACAAGGCTATTTAAAGCGCCTAGACTCCACCACTTTATTTACAACCGGATATTCAGCAATAAGAATTATCCAGCCTCTGATACTGACTATCCAGTTTCGCAGGACACTGCACCCTAACTGGTTAGCAGCGATATTCAGCCGCTAACCAGATTGCAAAAACCCATTAAAGATAAGACAGCTATTGAGATGACCTAACTTAAACCAGTTAAGCTATTCAGTAAGTGGCTGAATATCGCTGCTACCCGGAGAGAAATCAGCACTGCCCAATCAGTCCACGTACTGCTCCAGTCTCAAACAGACATTTTTATGTGGTTTGTGGTGATATTTAGTGCCATTAACCAGTTACAGTTGCTGATTATCGGGTTAAGCACATTTTAGCTAGATAGCAGCTCTGGTTTGGAAAGAACAATAAAATTAAACCAAGTGTGTTACTCTATCTAACCATAAGATGTCACTGTGAATGTATTTCAAAGGGCAGATTTTATAAGTTAACCACAGGGTGCCAGTATTCTGAGAAAACAGGTAGTACCATACTTCTCCACCAAAAGCAGACCATGCACATAGTAACCAGTAGCAAACTACATTATTTGCTTAACATCTCTAGAAAAGTTGGCATAAGTTGACCATGTGGTGGAACGAATAAAGCATCTGGCTTTGGGTAAGACGTTTGAGCCCCTTCATGGTTGCTAGGTTATGCTGGCCGGAGAATTGGATTGGGTGTGAGTACTATGGTTTTAGAAAGACCCGTGACACCGTTCTACATAGGCAACACATAAAGAGTGCTCTTGAGATGGGCCCTAAAGTGACTGATTAGGTAAGAAACTGGTTGAGTGCCCTCTTCCAGTTTGAAAAAAATCTCAGGAATGAGGGGTCCTAGGATGAAGGTGAAAGGAGATACTTCCTGAGATTACTCTTGAATCTATTTCTTAGTGCAAAAGGTGATGGATGCATGGAACAGGCTCCTGGTGGAGGCGGTGGAGACAAGAACTGTCTCTAAATTCAGCAAATTGAAAAGTGCACACTAGCAGTGTAACACAATGGTGTGTTTCCCCCATTTGCAGAATCAGGTAAGTGTGGAGTTCATATGTGTCTCATAGGAAGTCTCAGGAAGGTATCAGTGGCTAGTTGGGTACATGTGTGGGTGTCTGCCATGGGGAATGGCAGGGGCTGCGTGTGTTTGTGTGTGTGTGTGTGTCATGGGGAGTGTCAACAGATGTATGCATGTATGTGGGGGGGTGAGGGGTGTGTGTGTGTGTGTGTGTGTGCACGTGTCTCTCTCTCATTTCCCCCCATCCTTCCTCCAGTCTGCTCTCTCATACCCCCACCCACCACCAAAAGCCTTCCTTCAGTCTCTCTCTCTCTCTCTATCTCTCTCTCTCTCATAAGAACCCACCAAGCTTTACCCAGTCTCTCTCTTTCTCTCTCCCTTAAGCACCCCACACCCCATATTTCATCCAGTGTGTCTCTCTCTATTTCTCTATCTCATAATCCTGACCCCAAAGCTTCACCCACTCTCTCTCAGAGTTCTCCCTCCCCTTCATCAAATCTCTCTTTGACGCATCTATTTTGCCTGCAGCTCCTTAAAAATCGCCACGGTTCAGACTTTCTGCACTGCAATCGGTACTCTGAAAGGTCCAGTTGCATGGGGCAGGAAGTTCAAACTAATCGCTCAAACTATGAGATCAGCACAAACTTCCTGCACTGCACAGCTCCATCAGAGAGCTGCTCAAGGTACAGGAAGCCTATATGCGCAAACAAACATGAGTATGGACAATTCCCTTGATGCGGAATCCTTCGACAATAGGTGCTATGTCTTAGCGAAATGTGCCTAAAAAAGCATGGGATAAATACAGAAGATCTCTGAGGAAGATGATGAGATTGTAGAATTTATGGATAGGCAAACTGGAGAGGCCATAAGGTCGTTTTTTATTTTTTTTATTTATACATTTTCAACATTACATAGCTAAGCATCAACTTAACTAAAGAAAAGGACATATTCAGGCCAAAAAGCCACAAAAGAAATAAGTAATCGGAAATAATAGTGAATTACATCCAAAAGTACACCAGAAACAGGGGGGACCAAGAAAGGAAAACTCTTTATGCAGCAGGGAATCAAAGAAGAAAAAGGAAATTTCTTCAATGAACAAAATTAGTCCACAAGCACATTTTTAAATTCACTCAGAACATGAAACATATTCTGCAAGTTCTACACCATCAACAACTACTGGATAACAACCCCATGACAAAATAAAGATTTGTGGTGCTCCCCTATGTCCAAGGAGTAGCAGATTGCATAGGTAAACTGCTTAAAAAGAATAATATCATAACAGCACATAGCGCATCACAGAAGCTGGCATTCTCAATCACCCAATTGAAGGATCGCATTCCCCTGCTCCAAACTACTGGAGTCTATGAAATCGTTTATGGGAAAAACTGGCCACACCATAGAAGAGAGGCTACAAGAACACAAAAGACATTATAAACTTGCAACACAGAAAAATCTGTTGTAGCTCTCCATGCGATGGAAACTGGTCAAACAATCAAATTTAATGACACAAGAATCCTGGAAATAGAAGAACGCTGGTGGCCAAGAAGAATCAAAGAGACGGTAGAGATAGCAAGACACCATGAAAATTCAATGGAGACAAAGGACTGAACATTAACAAAGCATGGCAACCCCTCTTTCAAAGAAGGTTTACTGTTACAAGGTCTGGTGCTGAAGACAAAAGATTTTTCCCACCTTCCAGAATCTGAGATCCAAATTTCCTCCCTCCAAGATTCCTACTTGCACTTTTCCCACTTCTTCTCCAATGAACCTTCCCTCCAAAATTCAAATTTCAAAACTCCTGCCTTTTTCCAAGATTCTCAAGAGCAGAGATGTCTCTCTCCATACAAAGATTTGGACTTGTTCAAGCCATGGCATTTTCAATAACATCATATGGATGCGAAAGTTGGACAGTGAAAAAGATACGACAAAAGCAAAGCACAGGTACCTGCAGTGCAGTACTAGGGAACAAAGGGAGCTGATGCGCAAACTGGTGGTCAAGCAGGTCTTTATTGTACTCCTACATGTTTCGGCCAACAGGGCCTTCTTCAGGGGGAAAAAGCTCAAAAAATACAATAAAAGCGTAAATAATTAAAAACATAAAAGAACATCCATACAAAATATTAATATACAGATCAAAAGTGTTATAAAAACATGGGTATTAAATATAAAACAAAAGAAGGACAATCATATTAAAACAAAATCACCATATTGAAAATATTACATATTAAAAATGACAGGTTTGATGTCTAAAATGTTACCTATGAAAGCTTTCAGTACCATCATGGTGAGAAAGACATACCATACCAGCAAAACACTAGACAGTTTGCATTGCTAGCTCCCTTTGTCCCCCAGTGAAAAAGACAGACAGGAAGAAAAGTGATGCTTTGGAATTATTGTGCTGGGGACTACTAATACTGCGTATACCATGGATTGCCCAAAGAACAAATCAGTCAGTACTAGAGGAGATCAAACCTAAGCTTTCTTTAGAAGTTCAGATGACAAGACTTTGTCTTTCATACTTTGGACACATCATCACATCATGCGAAGAAAGAGATCATTAGAGAAAGACATCATGCTTGGCAAGGTAGAAGGTCAATGCAAAAGAGGAATGCCAGCAGTGTGATGGATTGATACAATAACAGCAGCTAGGGTGCCATTCTGTCAACAATGAGCCGCCTGACTGAAGACCAAACACAGTTTAGGACAACTATCCAGAGGGTTGCCATGAGTCTACACTATCCTCGATGGCACTTAACAACAACATGTGCGGGTGCGTGTAAATCTGTATTTGCGTTAGCTCTATGTGTATCTGTGACAGATTAAAGGAGGAGAAGGAAGATACAGTGAAGCTAAGCCTATATGCTGCAATTGCTGAAAATGTTTCCCCTATAGAAATAAATTTGTCTATTTTGGGAGCTCTTTATTTCTCTGGAACTGCCAGTCTAGTCTGACCCATTTTTGAACCTGATGTGTCTTTTCAACATTTTTTTCTCCAAGTGAAATCTGGTTTCATTCTGTTATCAGAGAGTTATTTTGACCTCATACTAAGAGACAGACATTTTTTGACCCCTTACGTATAATTTCTTTCCAATATTCTGAAGAGTGGAAAGAATAAAACATGGAAAGTCATCCAAAATAAACTATTAAAGGAAAAGAATGCATGGAATTCGAAGAACTGGCATGGGGTCCTAAAGTCCAAATGAAGTATTTATCATTTTAGCTCAAGTGATTAAGAACAAATCAGAGTATTTAGGTTTCCTTTGTTTAACTCATTTTTTCCAGATCTTGACTGTTTTATGCCATTACCCCAGACTGCCCTTTGTTTTCCTCTCTCTCTTTTGCCCTCTATCATGCCTTCTATTACTAACAAGTTAGTTATATATTTATTCATTTATTTATTTAGAGGCCACCTTTATGAAGAGATTCACCCAAGGTGCTCTACAACAGATGTAGCTTAAGATAGGCAACCCACATCACAGTAACAGTATAACTCTAGTAAAATGACCAAATATCAGTATAATACCCTGTTGGAACAATGAGGTAAACTCAGAGACAGACAAATTAAATTATAATAATAGCAATATGACAATTTATTTATTTATTTAACTGGTTTTGGTATACCATTTTTCTAACTATCAAAATGGTGTGTACTTTATTGGCAGGATGGTGAGGTGAGTTTGATCATCTCGGGGATTGTGGAGAGGTGTCTGGGGGTCAAAGGATGGGGGTTGGTAGGGGAACATAGGTGGGCAGGTATGGTGATAGGCAGTTGAGTAGGTATGCGGTGGGGTGATGATTCCAGTATTTTCTTGGTGGTTCAGCATGTGTCATAGAATTCTTGGAAGAGATGTGCCTTTAGTTGTTTACAGACGATTCTTCTCTCCTGGATATTTTGTAGGTTAGGTGGCAGTGTGTTCCATAGCATTGGAGCGCAGAGAGGGAAGGACCTCTGGCAGGCATATTGGGTGCTGTTGCGAATTCTTGCTGGCAGGCTGAATAGGTTACATGTGGCCTGCCTGTGGGGCCTGTTGAAGCTGGGGGTGCTGATCGAACCTTGAAGGTGTTGGGCTGTAAGCCCGTTCCGAGCTTTATGTATGATGGTGAGGGCCTTGAATTTAATCCTGAAGGTGATGGGTAGCCAGTGGAGGGATCTTAGAATGGGTATGATGTGAGAGTGCCTAGGTGTTCTGCAGATTGTTCGCACTGCTGTGTTTTGCGCAAGCTGTAGTGGGTGTATGGTGCTTTGAAGTAGTCCATAGTATATGGAATTGCAATAATCAAACAAAGGGGTGACTGTGGCCTGGCAGACTGTGTGGAAATCCTCATGGATGAGTAGAGAGCGCAGATTGCATAGCATTCTGAGTTTGAAATAGACTGCCTTCATTTTGGATGTGGGCTTGAATGTCTAGGCGCTGGTCCAAGGTGACTCAAGGTATTTGATTTGGCTTTTGACTTGGAGGTCTTTGTCTCCGAGTTTGATGGATGTTGGAGGCATGAACTCGGAGTCCCTGGTAACGTGTAGAATCTCTGTCTTGGCAAGACTGATTGCCAGGTTGTGATGCTTGAGCCACCTGACCATTTCATTGAAGCATGTCGATAGTTTGGAGTAGTCTGGAGCAGCCATAGAGAATGGCATGAATACCATTATGTCATCGGCATAGACCATATATCTATCTGATGTTGTGCTTCTGGATGGTTGTGCAGAGGGGGTGGATATATATGCTGATAGTAGAGATGAGAGTGCGGATCCCTGGGGCACTCCTTGTGGCAGTATGTAAGCGGTAGATGAGGTCTGTCCTATTCTGGCCTGTTGGCAGCAACTTCATCCCCACAAGATAGAGAGCGCAAAAATATCTTCAAACAATCCGCAACAAGAATGGAATTTTGAAGAAGGGCTGTGAATGTCAGGAGCCCGAAACGCAACGTTGGGTCATAACTTTAACTTGTTGCGGATTGTTTGAAGATATTTTTGCGTTCTCTATCTTGTGGGGATGAAGCTTCATGATTTTAAGTATCCTTTCTGAAGTTGGAGGAGCACACTTGGAAAAGCTAAGTGATTTTTACCTCACATAAGAGATGAACTACCGCACAACTGATTATATCTAGTTAGATTTCAATGACACAAAATTGATTTGAACCCTTTTTGATTTGAATATCTTAAGGGTGGTTGTTTGGGGTTGTGTCCCCATTTTAAATAAAGATTAAAAAGGAACGTATTTGCTACGAGAGGGTGTCACACCTTCATGGCAATAGTTCTGACAAAAACTGGCTTATGAGTACACATTCCTTACATGTTGGGCTGTTTTCTATGACTTTGGCCAGGAATGGTACAGTGGTGATGGGTTGGTATGAGGTGGGTGAATCTGGTTCAAGGTAGGGCTTCTTCAGGAGGGGGCATATGGAGGCCTTTTAAAGAAAGGGGGAGATAGAAATGGGATTTGTGGACTATAGTCGATATAAGTGGTAGGAAGTGCTTCTTCATAGACTTTATCCAAGCCACTGGGCATGGATCCAGTGAGAGGTCGTTGTACTGATGCCAGTGATGATGGCATCGACATCTTCTAGCGGTACGTTTCTGAAGGTGTTCCAGGCTTGGGGGCCATCTATTGCTTCACTGCGGTGAGTAAGACAGGTGTGGGAGGGTTGGTGGACCCATGCATGGCCTGGAGGTAGCAAGTCATGTCCTGAGGGTTGAGGGCATGTCCTTGGCATGGTTGGTTGGGGGTCCCTTGTGAGTGATATGACTATATTGAAGAGCTCCCTGGACTTGTTGAGCGCTTTGAGAAAAGTGTTGTGGTAGAACTCCTTCTTGGCCCCAGAGTGCTTTCGCAGTAGGGCTTTTCTGTATATGTGATGTGCATATCAGGGTCTTTAGATTTCCTCCACTGGCGCTCTATGAGGCGAAGGGCCCATTTATGTTCTCTTAGCTTGGTGGAGTACCATGGTGCTTGTCTGCATTGTTTGGTGGTGCTGGGATGTAGAGATGAGGATGCCGCGGCAGAGATGGTTGCGTGCCATGTGGTGATTGCTGCATTGAGGTCATCTTTGCTCTCTAGTCTGAGTTCCTTTAAAGTTGGTAGGGTTTGTTGCAGGAAGGTCTGTTCGTCAAAAGCTACAAAATGTCTGGCTTTGGGGATGGTGTCTCGGAGTGCGTATTTGATTCATTGCTGACGGAGGGTGAGCGTGATGAGCTGAAGGTCTATCCAGGGGATTAGAGTTGTGGTTGGGGGCATGTACCCAGATGTAGTCAGGAGGGGGTTGGGGAGGAATACTAAATCTAGGGTTCTGCCTTTGCTGTGCATGGGGGTATTGATGACTGCTGCTGTTTCCTGCCTGCATCTGCCTTTTTGGATCACCTGTGTGCTGTGATTTCTTTTGTGTCTCCACTCTCTCCAGGAATTGTACTGTCCTCCTGTGCCTCCTCTACCTGTTTCCAGTCCAGTTCCGCCTCCTGGAAGTGACACGGATGCATTACACGCGTCCGCGTCTCCATCTAGGTATTCCACTGCATAAATTAGAGTTGACCGTGGCGTCCCACGCCAAAGGAATGTGTGCTCCTTGGACGAGCTCCTTGGGGCGACGACGGGGGCACCAGGCATCAGCAGTCACTCTCACCTACTGTTCCAATACTGCCAGGTTCCATCACCCTCCTATCTCCTTTGCTTCCCTTTACACTTTTTTTCTAGGCTCTGCTGGTACTTGCTTCCTGCTGCATCCCCTCTGAACCTAACTGCCATGGCTGCTATTCTGGTTTTGTGGGGCCACCGCCCACCCCTTGTGCACTGTCCTCTGCCAGGACCTGTTGCCCACAACCCCCTCAATCTCCTGCCTTGCCCCTCTGCCCAGCCTATCACCCCACTCCACCCCTCAATCTCCAGCAGCGGCATCGCTGCTTGTTCTTTCCTTCGCCTTGCTAAACTGCCGCTCGCTTCTTGCAAAGACACATCTTGTAAACGACTTGGTAGCCGACCACTCCCTAGATGCTCTCTTCCTCATGGAGACCTGGCTCCAATGAGGGTAAGGACTTCCTCCTGCATTGCTGTTTCCGTCCTGGATTTTCTGCTTACCATACCCTGCGTCTCAATCTCAGTGGCATGGGCGTGGCAGTCATTTATCATTCTTCCCTTCCGCTTACGGTAGTCTCTCCTTTTCCCCATTACCCTGAATCCCTCCTCCTCCGCTTCGGAACCTCATCATCCATGTATTTACTTCTCCTCTATGTTCCCCCCTCTCTCTGCCCCGGTCTTTGGGATTTGCTTCTTCTCTCTCTCTCTCTGAGGCGTCCCTCCGGACTTCCCATCTTGCCATCCTGGGTGACTTCAATGCCCACCATGGCTCCCCTAATTGACAGTGGGACAAGGTTCTTTTGTCACTTTTGGACAACCTGTCCTTATGCCAACATGTTCCCTCCCCCACGCACATCATGGGGCGCACTTTGGACCTCATCCTCCCCTTACGTTCCTTCATGCACCTTCTCCCTCTCTCTTCCCTAGTCCGATCATCTGTGTCTTTCATTCTCCTTTTCCCTTCCTTACTTGTGGACCTCCAAGGCCTGTGCCCCGCCTTCTCAAAGACTCAAGTGTCATATTACCGCATGCACTCTCCAACAATTCCCCTCAGCTGACTCTCTTCTTCCCTCCGATTTTTCTGCCCTCTCAGTGAACAGGCAGGTAGACACCTGGACCTCTACTCTCTCTTCTACTTTGGACCACTTGGCTCCCCTCCAATCTATCCCCCCATGGTACTCCTCCCATCACCCCTGGAATCATCTTGGCTTGTACCTACATCTTCATCGCACCAAAAGAATCTGGTGTAAACATCCCTTCGCAGACTCCCTGGCCTCCTACCGCCACTGTCAGCAGCTCTATTGTTCTATGATCACTGCTGCTAAGCAGTCATACTACTCAAACTTAATTACTTCCTCTTCTAACTCTTCTAGATGGCTCTGTCAGGTTCTGCACTCCATTTCACTGTATTCCCTTCTCCTGTCCCTTCCGCCCTCCCTGCTGATGCACCCGACCCAGCCCACCTTGCCTCTTTTTTTCTCTAGCAAAATACAGTCCCTTCATTCCTCCTTGCCTTCCTGCACTCCCCCTCTTTCCCTTTTCCCCTCTTTCCCACCCCCCTGCTCTCCCCCCCCCCCCTGCAACTGCAGCCTGTGTTTTTTTGTACACTGCCCTGACGCCTGTCCTTGGGCAGTATATCAAGCTCTGCTAATAAAGATAAAGAGAGATAAAGACTTGCGGGTATTTCAGGTCCTGCATGGACTGGAGGAAAGTGGTGCTTTTTGAGGTGGATGGCAAGTTGAGATCTCTGAGGAGAATGAGGTGTTTGAGGTGAGAGGTGTTGGAGGTGTGGGAGCAGACGATGTCGAGGAAGGAATCAAGCTCCTCAGCCTTGTTGGGTGGTGCCCTGTACACCAGGCAGATGGTGACGTGTCCATTTGAGATCGTTAGGATGTCGATGGAAGTTGTAGAGGTGGTGGTGATAATGTCAAATTTAAGTGCTTTGCATGAGAGGATGCAGATACCTCCTCCTGTGGTGTTGCTGCATGGGAAGTTGTGGATGATGTGGGTGCTGGTACAGAGTTGGTTGAGCAGAATGTTGTCACTGTCAGAGAACCATATTTCAGTGATGCACATGCAGTCCAGCTTGTTGTCGATAACCAGGTGCTGGAGAATCTGCATTTTATTGCGGGAAGAGTGTGCATTCACCAGGGTGCATTTGATGGGGTGGCTGGTACAAGTGGGTGGGGACATGAGTGTTCCTTCTGTGGTGTGGTGTGTATGCCTGTGTTTTCTGTGTGGGAAGATGCTGTTCACGGTCAATGGTCTCATTGGCCTGAGCATGTGTGTGACATGTGATGGGTATGGAGCAGGGGTGGCTCACGGTGCTGGCATTGGTTTCTATAGCCAGTAAGGAAAGGATTAGGAGCAAGATTGCACAGTGTCTTCATTTGTGTGATGCACATTGTGTAGTCCTTCCTTTGGTCATAGGAGTTGAGTTCTAAGTTGCTGAGTGTTGGTCGTGGAGCATTGCATTCTTAGTCTTAGCTGATGCTGCATGTTCATTGTAGGATTGTTTCCATCTATCCAGGCTTAGTGTGAGTTCTCACATCCGTGCCAGCATGGCTTGTCTGCAGGGGAGCTGAGGCTGAGTCAGCATCAGAAGTTGCTGAGGGCTATCCCCACCCAAGGCCACGCCAAAGGCCCTTTAGCGAGGCCCTTAGGCACAGGACCGTCTTGTACTTGTCTGGCTTTTATAGGCCAGTTCCAGTGGTGATGCTATTCCGCATGGGCATGAGAGGAGCTTACCTCCACGCTGTTTCAGGCACCGGTTTTGGTGGCAACATTAGACCATTCTTACAGTGGTAAGGCTGTAATAGCAGCGGGAGCAGATCGTACAGGGTACACGGCAGAGTAAATGCAAGGGTGTGTGTGTGTTCCGTGTGCGCGTGTTTGCTAAAAGAGAAGCCTGAGCCTTGTACTTGTCTGGTTTTAAAGGGTCTGTTCCAGCGGTGATGCTGTTCTGTACGAGCGTGGGAGGAGCTTATCTCCATGCTGCTTCAGGCTCCAGTTTCAGCGGCAAAGGCGGTGCAAGCAGATCAGTGGTAAGGCTGTAATGGTGGCAGGAGCAGATCAGACTAGGTCCACGGCAGAGTAAATGCAAGTGTGTGTGTGTGTGTTCCTGAGCCTTGTACTTGTCTGGCTTTTATGGGCTTTTATGGCCTGTTCCAGTGGCGATGCATACAATTATAACAGCATTGTTGAAGATTTAAAAAACATAAATATTGTACAATCTCAGCATAATAAAATGAACTATTTTAATAATTGATACAGTACAGCATCATTGGAAACACAAACCCTACAATATTGATGTTAAGCTTTCCCTTTTTGGTATCTTGACCATGAGACTATCACTTAGGGGTTAGAGCCAAAATTTTGAACCCAAGTGGCAATAGGGTGGGGGTATAGGACTGCTCCTGTCCTGCTATTATATAACCGAGGATACCTCAGAAAATGCAGGGGTGGCAGTGAAGATGAGGGGTGAGTGAGTCTGGTAATGAGAGGACGAGGAGGAGTGCGATGGTTAGTTGGGATGCTGAAGTGGGGGGAGTGTATTCTTGGGGGCCTATCAGAAGGGTTGTTGATGGGGAGGCAATGCTGAGAGGAGTCCTATTGAGGGTAGAAGATGTGATCAGGGTACTGGGGTTTGATAGGGGGAATGGGAAATATGATCAGGGTATGATGAGTGTTTGATCATGAGGATGTCATAATTTAATTGGGCGATGTGATGAGCAAGCTGCACCAGGCATTGGGGATGTTTTAATTTATTAGCTCAAGGTCCGGTGGTAAGTGTACTGACAGATAGCAGGGATTCACCAGTGCTGTCTACTGAAGCATTTAATGCAGACCTCTGTGCTAAGTGTCTGATCTGTGTGTAAATGTTAGCTAGATGCTGACCATGCCCCTGACTTTACCACACAGGATTTCCAATTCATACGTGTTGAATGCAAAAAACTACTGTACTTTAGCAAGCTTAACCCTTTAGAATCACATTTGAATCCTTTCAGTTTAGTTGCTAGTTCAATTTATTAACATATACATAGGGGTATGTTTATTAAAGTTTCTTAACGTGCGCGCCGCGTTAGTCTGCAGGATGCCATATAAGGAGTGGGCGGTCCGGTCAAAAATAGCAAAACGGGATCTCTTGTGCGCCGCGCACTCTTGTGCGCCGTGCACATTAGCACACGAGTAACGCGTGCAGGAAGCATAAGCAGGCGCGCTGATGTTCAAACAGAGGAACAGGGCTGCAGTGCGATGGTAAAGACACGGACAGATGGTGCAGGGGTCATGGGTTCAATCCCTCACTGTGCCCAATGAATAAGGCTGGCTGAGGCACTACCATTTATGTGTAATATTGCATTATGAGGCTTTTAAATTTTATTTTAATTACTGCTGCTAGCAAACGCACTCTCTCAAAGCACTGTAACATAAGGTGCTGCATAAGACACCCCATAAGGTACCCCAGAGGGCACATTTTAAAGTGCACTGTCCGCCACGGCACCCTACAATGTTGCTTAAAGGGTGGCCTATAGGGCGCCATATAGGGTGCCCTATGAGGCACAGCAATGTCATTGCACTGTTTTTGATGGCAGCACTGTGCATTTAAACGCATGGAAATCTTAAGTAGGTGCGCTGACATGCAAGGAGGAACAGCAGTGTAGCACAATGGTTAAGGCACTGACTGATGATACAGGGGTCATGAGTGGAGTGGAGGAGTGGCCTAGTGCTTGGGGCAAGGTACTTCAGGCCAGAAAGTCAGGGGTTCAAATCCCACTAGTGGACAGCAACCTTGGGCCAGAAGGACTGGGGTTTCTAGTCCCACAGGTGCTCCTTGTGGTCTTGGGCAAGCCACTTAACCCTCCATAGCCCATGTTCCCTGTAAAATAGTTATCTCCAAGTTATAATGCCCTGTTCAATGTAATTTCAGTTTGTTCAATGTAAACCGCACTGATGCAGAATAGCGCGGTATATAAGAGAATGTAAATAAATAAATAAAATGAGTTTGATCCCCAGTGTGCCTAATACTTAAGGCTGGCTGAGGCATCAGCTTTGACATGTAAGTATTGTTTCCTGCAGCACTTTATTTGTATTTTATTAATTGCTGCCAGCAAACACACCCTCACGTGCCGTATCCTAAGGTGCCGCATAAGGCACCCTATAAGGCACTCCATAGGGCACATTATAAAGTGCACTGTCCGCCACAGCACCCTATAATGTCCCCTATAGGGCACCCTATCAGTCGCTCCATAGGATACCGTATAGTGCACCTTATATGGACGGTAACCATAAGGTGCCCTATAGGGCACCCTATAAAGCGCTCTCTGAGGCACCTTATGGGTACAGTACTCTGAGGGTGTTTTTGCTGGTAGCATTCATGTACATTAAAAATAGATAATGCTTTGGACAGCCCTATCAAATAACCCCACTGTGGGTTTGAACCCATGACCTCTGGCTCCACTGGTAGTGAAGTAACCAGTGGGCTACAGCTGCTAGCAAACCCCTGACTTGCTGCAGAAGGACTGAAAGTCACCACACAAACAGTCTGCTGTGGTCACCAGGATAGGGTTAACCCACCCATACCCATGATGCACTGCACATGCAAATCAGCAGTCTACAGATGATCACAAGATGGGGTATGCACCCCCACAGCACCTCGGCCTGGTAGGGGGAACTGACCGTGTGTGGTACTGGCACAGAGTAGCTACACACCGTCACATTGTGCAGGTACTGCACTCACCCTGAGGGTGAGGTGGGGCGCCCAGCACCAGGTCCACAGCAGAGATAGGTCATGCTGCAGGTCCCCAGCAGTGCTGATGTGTGCGATAGGTAGTTTCTGCAGGCACACCTTGGATATATCTGTATGTCTCAGTCAGGTGTAGCCCCTATGGACCCCTAGGAGGATTATGTACCACCACCCTCCTCCTCCTCCAGGGCTGAGGGTGGCAAACAGGGTCTCCCACCAACATAGCCACATTCTACCTCCCTGCAATGGTGGCAGTAGAGGGGACCATCAACCCCAGTCCTGCCAGGGAACAGACACCCTACAGCGCAGTCAATGCAGCTCTGTACACATCCATAATGCAATAGCAGACAGACATTAGGCCCGGATATGCTAAGCTGCACCCCACCACTATCTGATATTCTCCTGCAGCAAGCCTTCAGCCACTGCACCCTGCAAGGCGCTCCATCAAGACACACACCAGCTGCAGACAGTCTGCTAGCTAGTCCATAGTGCATGTTCCTGGTGGAAATGCGTGCACCCAGAACCGGGATGTCAGCATACACACCAAGCAGATAAGTCAGTGACTGGGCCCCAAAAAAACCCCCATAAATATCACATGAGAGAAATACTATACAGCACTATGGGAGTGCCTAGCCATGCTGTGGTCACTGCACAGTCAGGGTGAGAGTGATCTCCCAGCAGGACATGCTGTGGCCACCCTGTCTGTGCTGGCGGTGGCTGGGCACTACAATGTCCCAGCCAGTGCCCTATGCCCTGTGCAGATGCATCTTGGCCAGGCCACCCTGTCCGGGCTATACCCATGGTACCTTGCTCCTCATTATGCACATTGGCAGGCCAATACTGGCAACAGTGCTGGCAGTGTGGGCTGTGGAGGGTGTTTGCAGCCACCACACACTGGATAGACAGACACACACTCCCACACCTATGCCATCATTGTGCTACTATAGAGGAGTTTAGCAGCCCTGGCCACCACACCAGTCCTGGCACAGTGCAGGCATGGATATGCTACTCAATACTGTTGGGGGTCACTCCCCAGGGTGGTAAACACTGTCAGAGACCAGACCTGAAGCACACTCCACAAACATCAGAAAGGTTGCTAGGATGGAGCACAATCAGCAAACTGTGCTTAACGTAGGAATTGCTATCTGCCAGTAATCCTAGCAAACTTTTGATAGCTGTGTACCGTATTCCCAGGTGTAGGGTGGCATTGTTAAGGTATGCAAGTGCTAGTATTGGGAGATGCACGCAGGGCCCAATGTCCTGCCTCTCCAGGAGGCATTGGCTAATGGAGCCTGTGGGTGTGGGTGTGTCTGCCCCTGTTGGCTGCTGCTTTATGGCAGAGGTTCCCAACTCCAGTCCTGGTGTGCCAAACACTGTTCGGGTTTTCATGCTGTCCCTCATGAATATGCATGAGATACATCTGCATACCATGGGGGTGATGCATAGATATGCAGCACAGGCATCTTTATTAGAGGCAGCATGGAACCTGAATGGTGTTTGGCCCTCCAGGACTGCATTTGGGAGACTCTGCTCTAGGTAATGTGCCTATTTATGGTGTCTTTGCTCTGTAGGGTAAAATGTAGGTGCTTTGGGCATGTTTACGTCATCTGCAATAAAGGTTCTGTCTGTATTAGCACGTTGTAGTAGTGGGTAAAATATGGGGACTGGGTTGGCAGGCACCATAGCTGGGACTTGAACCTGTGACCTTCTGCCTCCAAACACACTGGTTGTGTGCACTGCACCACCATCTTGCCACAGAGACAGTGCATTCCCTGGTGATACCATGACTGTTTGTCCAGCAGGGCCTGTCTGTTGCAGTGCATGGCACCCACCTACACAGGGTTAGGCCATGGTCTGCTCTGGGCAGCTGCCACTGCCCCCTCCACCACCAGTACCCCTCCGCCACCATGCTGACATGGCCTTATATTGGAGACAGCATAAAACCTGAATGATTTGTGGCCCTCCAGGACTGCATTTGGGGGACTCTGCTCTAGGTAATGTGCATGTTTCTGGTGTCTGTGCTCGGTGGGGTAAAATATAGGCGTTTGAACCATGCGTGTGTTCTGTGCAATAAACGTTTGTCCTTACTATCACGATTTAGTAGCAGGAAAAATATGGGGATTGGATTGGCAGTAGCCCCAGCTGGGACTTGAACTTCTGACCTTCTGCTCCTGACCACACTGGCTGTGTTCACCGCACCACACTGTACTCACAGAGACAGTGCAGTCCCTGGAGATACCATGGTTGTTTGTCAGACAGAGCCTGTCTGTGGCAGTGCATGGCACCCACCTACACAGGGCTAGGCCATGGTCGGCTCTGGGCAGCTGCCACTGCCCCCCTCCACCTCCAGTACCCCTGTGCCACCATGCTGACATGCCCTTCTGCTGGTGGTGCTGGTGGTGTGCAGTCTCAAGCCATCCAGTGTGCAGGTAGGCGGCTGCCTATGGTGCGTGTTGTGGGGTAGGGGTGCCTGCATAAGCGTCCACGCTTCCCCCCAACACTGCCTGCCAATGTTCTGTGCCCTTGGGGGTACCTGCTGGGTACTATCCCCTGTGACACTGTGATAAACACTCTCATGCCCATGTTGGGCCCTCATCAGTTGCTGTCTGGCTGCTGTTCAGTTTCAGCATTTTTAAGTGCCACCTAGGCATCTGCCTAGTCCGCACTGTGCCCCAGCTGCACCACAGCATGTGCCTCCTGCAGCCCTCTGTATCCCCTTTCCCAGCATCTGTCCAGTTGCCCATTCCGACATGCCGCCCTGCTGTTGTGGAACATGTGCATGCCACAGGTAACCTGTCCAATGGAGAGGGAAACCCTGATCAGTGCTATTTCACTGTGGGATCTTTCACCTTGTATGGGGACGGAGCGTAGACCCTTCTAAAATTCAAATTTATTTTTTGGGGCTTTCTTGGGAGTGTTTTTTGATGTTTCCCAATACTATCACTATTGCCCAGCTTGATTATGATTTTTTTTTATTTTGTTGGGGTCATTTTCAATGTTTATTTGCACTTTTGTTCCGTGCACATGTATTACACTTATCACTTTTTTATAGGTTTCACTGGTTTTGCTGTACATTGCTGACAGAAATGGTTTCTCTTCCCTTTAAATCAGCTCTAACGCGAGGCTTTCACTCGTGTTATTTTTGGCCTTGAATTTCACATCGTTAGTGTGCGGGGAGCCTCTCCCCTCCCACTCTCCACCCATTGACCCCTTCTCTCCGCCCCTGGGGAGCCTTCCTCCGCCCTCCAGGAACCTTTCCACGTCTTCAGCGCTCGTGTGCGCCGCTGCACACATGAGCGCGCACTAAAGTGCATTTTTGCCCCGTAAATCGTCATTAGCGTGTGCTAAGGTACCTTAGCGCGTGCTAATTTCGTGGCACGCACGTTAAGAAACTTTAGTAAACATACCCCATAGTAACATAGTAAGATATTATATGACGGCAGATAAAGACCAGTATGGTCCATCTAGTCTGCCCAGCAAGGCGGCAAGAGTAGATGCACCTGCCGCTCCATGCAAGTCACCGCTCCCCATGCCTTTATTTAAGGATATACCATCCACTCCATGTAGGTCACCCCTATTTGTTGAGATATAAAAGATAATTATGTTTATTTTTATTTTATCCTGTTTCTATAAAGGGATCCACTGTGTCTCTCCAATGCCATTTTGAATTCTGTCACTGTATTAGCACCCACTATTAGAACATATTGAATAAGACGGGTACAATTTTCCTGTAATGTGCAAAAATTAACCCGGCTGCAGAATGTGGATTGAAAATTTAAAGTAGGCCTTCAAAGGGTTAAGGAGAAATCCCTCCTTTCTCCAGATATTGTAGGTTCAGTTTAATCATGGTCTTGTCTTTATAATTACAGAAAAATAAACGTCTTCTAAAATTAAATCATTTTTTTACATATATTCTTCCTGCTCAATCCAGAAAAGTAGTTCAGGAAGTAGTAGTAGCAGGAAGATTATATGTAAAAAAATGATTTAATTTTAGAACACGTTTATTTTTCTGTAATGATAAAAACAAGACCATTAAATAAAGGTAACAAAGGGGTCCTTCTAATAAAGGTAACAATGGGGCCCTTCTTTTACCAAAGTGTGTTGAGCACTTAATGTGTGAATTAGCACAAGCTGTTAATTTATAACTATACTAACAGCTTGACACAAAGAAGACAAATTCCTGCTTTAAGGCTGGCATTCCATCCCACAAATAGTGGGGTGGGATGTCCGTCTCCTGCGATTCCATCTCCCGTGCTCTCTGCTCTCCATGCACATATAGAGCGTTTGTGCGGGGAGCACTGGATGGGGTCAGGAGGAGTGGAGCTGGGGTAGAGCAGGAACGGAGCGGGGGAAATCCCAGCTGCTGGAACAAACAGGGCTAATTCAGTTCAAGCCACTGTACATTCCCCGGCACCTGACTATCCATCTGGCTTACTCCTCCCCAACAGTGGAATAAGCCCTGGGAGTCCTCACTGCACAGTGCTGCACACCCCCGCACACCATGCCAGCAGCTGTTCTGTGCCCCTGCAGCTGCAATCTGGGCCAATGGGGACTCCAGTGCTGACAGAATCGCAGTTTGCAGGGGTAGACATGGGCGATAGCATTCCGAGCTGTCAGATAGATGGTTCGTTGCCATAGTGCCAGAACGCCACGACTCCCGCATCCTAGCCGTGGTGCTCCGGTCTCAGGACAGGCAGCTCTCATCAGCATATGGGGAGTGCCCGGACGTCTATGTCCCCAATTCTGTCATCACAGGTATATCCAGGCCCCATGGTGGCAGAATCCGGTCCATCTCCCACATGCCTGTTTTTTGCCCAGCCAATGCGGCTGGATGTGCAGGAACCGGAATATGCTTCCACATGTATAAGATAGAATGGATTGAGAAATGATGAAGAAGAGAAGGGGAATGGGCACAGACTATGTCTTGCAGTTAATGCACATTAACTTGCTGTATGTTAACTGTTAGTGCAGTAGACATGCCATAAATGTTTTCTGATGCATTAACTGCATGGGCAAATGATGGGAACAATCCCAACAGTTAACACAGATGCTTTCCCATTACTGCATCATAATTTTAACAATTAGCACCCAGTAACTGCAAAACTTTACCACCCATTAAAAGAGAACTCCAATATTTGTTATATTAATTCATTTTAAAAAAAAACCTATTTTCAAATAGAGCTAATATTGAAGACAAAACAGCTGCAAATCCTGCACCTCTCCACGCAGAGGGAAAGAATCAGAAGCTCTTACTGATTTTTCTTGAAAATGTTCTTTCTTGACACCTGGTTGCTCTGTGTCCCAGATCCTGAGCTCTCCAGTCAACCAGAAGGTTCCATTACATTATTGCGTAACAGCCAATCAGTAAATCGAGTCATGTAGGTGGGTTCCCTCCTAATAAATAAAGAAACAGACCATGTTTGGCATAGCTGCTCTAAGCTGCTGTTCTTTCTTTAGTTCAGTCATCCTCTTTCTCGCAGAGCACAGTAGCTTGATGAAACCAATCCAATTTTCTTCAGGAACAGGTAGTGTTATTTGATTAAATAAATCTGCAATTACTTAAGAACACTTTGTAATGGTTAGGTCAGCAGCTATTGCATGCTCTGAGAATTTCCTCTAGTTGCAATAATAATACTGTTATCATTCAATGTTTCTTTTTGCATACCCAGGTATCTGAACAGATTGAAGAATCATAATTCCTAGGAGAAGAAACTGATGTTAGATCATAGACTGTAAAACTTCTGAACAGTAAGAAATGTGTTTCTTTAAGTGTGTCTGTTTGCAGTCAAATCTCATTAGTGCTTGAAAAGAGAAAGCATAGTTTTGCTTATCTGTAACTGAGGTTCTCCGTAGACAGCAGGGGTATGTAGCCACACTCCAAGGGGAAGTGTCAACTGAGCCTTGTGTGCCTTGGATCCCTCTCATCTCAGAGAAGCTTTTCTATTCCTCTCTGAACATGCATGCCTGCTTCCTGCTCGCTTGTCACCGGATGTCAGGTTTTTTTCTAGACTGTAGCGGTGCTGCGATGGTTCTCTCTCTCTTTCTTCCAGAACACAAAAGGAAAGAAACCAACAACCTGCGGGACGCCCGCACTCTCCCTACAGCACACCAATGGCAAGGAGCAGCCATACAGTCAGTATATTAAAAAAAATAAAAATAATAATAAGAAAAGGTACTCAGACTACCCTCTCGACCACACCCTGCTTGGCAGTTCTCCCATCTCTGCATGGCACTCCAAGTATGGCTTCTCCATCCTCCCTTCTCCTATTGGGCCAGTCTGTATGCATAGGTTTGTCTATACTTGCGCAGACAAACGTATGGGTAAGGAGAGGCAGAAAGAGGTGCTGAAGACTGAAAGTGGTAGCAGGGAAATCAAGTCCCATTAACTGAAAATCAAGGAAGGAAAAAATAAATATTGGTGCAGCAGGGGCCTCTATCCCACTGACGCCCAACCACGTAAACTTTCCTGTCTCAACTTCACTTTACACTTCTTCAGTAGATTAACAATACACTATTCAGACTCTATGACACTGTTATGTAAATAGTTGTTTTGTAAATAGTTGCTCCTGTTATCCTGTTTATCCTGTTATCCAAGTTGGTTTGCCTGTTAACTGTAAAAATCAGACAAATGTAAATTGTCTGAAGTTTCTTGTTCCATGTAAACCGCGCTGATAACTAATAGTGCGGTATATAAAAAATGTTAATAAATAAATAATGTTTTGAACTCTGCGGCAGGGCCACTGTCAGGGATTCAACCCCCTGCAATGGACAGAGTAGAAGGCTGCATCCAAGGCATTAAATTCCAGGCCACTACTACGGGGGATCCTACGGCAGATAAAGACCAGTATGGTCCATATTGTCTGTCCAGCAAGGCAGCAAGAGTAGGTGCACTTGCTGCTCCGTGCAGGTCACCCCTCCCATGCCTTTGTTTAAGGTTGTACCCACCTCTCTGTAGGTCACCCCTATTTGTTCAATATAAGAGATAGTTATGCTTATTTTGATTTTATCCTGTTGCTATAAAGAGATCCACTGTGTCTGTCCCATGCCATTTTGAATTCTGTCACTGTATTTGCCCCCACCACTTCTATCAGAAGGGCATTCCAAGCATCCACCACCCTTTCAATGAAAAAGTATTTCCTGACATTGCCTTTCAGTTTACCTCCTTGCAGCTTCATGTTATGCCCCCTAGTTTTACAGCTTCCCCGTCTTTGGAAGAGGTTTGTTATCCATTAATACTCTAAGTATTTAAAGGTCTGAATCATATCTCCCCTGTCTCTCCTCTCCTCTAGAGTGTACATATTTAGGTCACCAAGTCTCTTCTCATAGGTCTTCTTATGCAGGATCCAAATCATTTTGTCCGCCTTCCTCTGAACTGCTTCCAGCCTTTTTATATCCTTTGTGAGCTATGGTCTCCAAAACTGAACACAATATTTCAAGTGAGGCCTCACCAGCGACTTGTACAATGGCATTAGTACCTCTTCCTTTCTGCTGGTACTTCCTATCTATATGAACCCAGCATCCTTCTGGCTTTTGCCACCACCTTGTCACACTGTTTCACCACCTTGAGATCATCAGAAACAATCACACCGAGATCCTTCTCTTGGTCCGTACACAGCAATCTCTCGCCCTCTATTGCATACAATTCCCTTGGATTTCTGCTTCCCAAGTGCATGGTACTTCACTTCTTCACATTAAATCTTAACTGCCAAACATTAGACCATTCTTCCAGCTTTTGTAGATCTCTCCTCATGTTCGCCACTCCTTCAGGGGAGTCCACTCTGTTGCAAATTTTGGTGTCATCTGCAAAAAGACAGACTTTTCCATTCAGCCCTTTGGCAATATCACTCATGAATATACAGGGTGGCCCAAAAAAAAGTGAGAACATCTCATAGCATATAAGTTATTTAAAAATTCAAAAAGACAGATGTAAATGATCGACAAATTTTTATAAAAAATGATGGCGTCCGGAAATTGTCGGAATAAAGACGTTATATAGCTAAAAAAGGTAAATAAGTAAACTATTTAAGCTTTTAATTTACGAGATGTTTCCACTTTTTTTGGGCCACCCTGTATTGAACAGAACCAGTCCCAAGACCGAAAAATGGGCACACCGCTAATCACCTTCCTTTCATCTGAGTGAGTTCCATTTACTATCACATTCTGTCATCTGTCAGTCAACCAATTTCTGATCCAATTCAACACCTTGGGACCCATCCCCAAGCTGTTGAGTTTATTGATAAGCCTCCTTTGAGGAACAGTATCAAAAGCTTTGCTGAAATCCAGGTAGATCACATCCATCGCATACCCTTGATCTAGTTCTCTGGTCATCCACTCAAATAACTCAATCAGACTTGTATGGCAAGATCGTCCTTTGGTAAAACCATGTTGCTTTGGATCATGCAACCTGTTGGTTTTAAGGAAGTCCACTATTCGCTCTTTCAGGAGTGCGCGCCATTAGTTTTCCCGCCATCGAGGTAAGGCTTTCTGGCCTGTAGTTTGTCACTTCTTCCCTATTACCACTTTTGTAGAGAGGTACCACATCACCCCTTCTCCAGTCCTGTGGAACTTCTGTCTATATTAAAAACATCCTTTAAAGGCCCTGTAAGAATCTCTCTGAGCTCTTTTAGTATCCTGGGGTGTATCTCATCCAGTCCCATAGACTTGTCCACTTTCAGTTTTACAAGATGATGTTTTAGAAGCTGTTCTAACACCTCATTTTTTGTGAATGGTGTGGTATCTACTCCATTCCCATTTGTATATTTGTCAATCACAGGTGGTCCTTCTCCAGGATTTTCTGTAGTGAAAACAGAGCAGAAGAATTTGTTTAGCATTGTCGCTTTTTCAATGTCACTTTCCACAAATCTGTTCCCAGCACTTTTGAGTCCTGGAATTCCACCTCTGATTTTCCTCCTCTCCTGAATATACCTGAAAAAAGTCTTGTCGCCACACATCACATCTTTAGCCATCTTTTCTTCTGGCTTTGATTTTGCTATTTTTATTTCTCTTTTTGTCTCTTTTAGTTTGATGTTGTATTCTTTTCTGTGTTCCCCTGTTTGTGAGCTTCTGAATTTTGTGACAGCTGTGTTTTTTTGCCTATATTTGTGCAGCCACTTCTCTGGGGAACCAAATAAGTTTCTTTTTCCTCTTGTTCTTATTTACTTTCCTTACATATGTATCTGTTGCACCTTTTATTGCTTTCTTTAGTTTAGGCCATTGCAATTCCACTTCCCCTAGCCTCTCCCACCCTACCAGCTCCTCCTTCAGGTTCTTGGCCATTTTACTGAGGTCAGTATTTTTGAAGTCTAAGGGGTATGTTTACTAAACCTTCTAAATGTGCGCCCAGCGTTAGTGTGCAGGATGCCATATAAGGAGTGGGCGTTTCAGTTTAAAGTAGCAAAACGGGATTAGCGCGCACGCTCTTGTGTGCTGCGCGCTTTTGTACGCCACGTACATTAGCGCATGAGTAACGCGGGAGGGAAGCATAAGCAGGCGCTCTGATTTGCAAACAGAGGAACAGGGCTGCAGTACAATGGTGAAGACACTGACAGATAGTGCAGGGGTCATGGGTTCAATCCCCCACTGTGCCCAATGAATAAGGCTGGCTGAGGCACTACCATTTATGTGTAATATTGCATTATGAGGCATTTTAATTTTATTTTAATTACTGCTGCTAGCAAATGGACTCCCAAAGCGCTGTAACATAAGGTGCTGCATAAGGCACCCCATAAGGTACCCCAGAGGGCACATTTTAAAGAGCACTGTCCGCCAAGGCACCCTACAATGTTGCTTAAAGGGTGGCCTATAGGGCGCCATATAGGGTGCCTTATGAGGCACGGCAAGGTCATAGCACTGTTTTTGATGGCAGCACTGTGCATTTAAACGCATGAAAATCTTAAGTAGGTGCGCTGACATGCAAAGAGAAACAGCAGTGTAGCACAATGGTTAAGGCACTGACTGATAATACAGGAGTCATGAGTTTGATCCCCAGTGTACCTAATACTTAAGCCTGGCTGAGGTGTCAGCTTTGACATGTAAGTATTGTTTCCTGCAGCACTTTATTTGTATTTTATTAATTGCAGCCAGCAAACACACCCTCATGTGCCGTAACCTAAGGAGCCGCATAAGGCACCCTATAAGGCACTCCATAGGGCACATTATAAAGTGCACTGTCCGCCACGGCACCCTATAATATCCCCTATAGGGCACCCTAGAAGTCGCTCCATAGGATACTGTATAGTGCACCTAAAGGGCTCCCTATAAAGCGCCCTCGGAGGCACCTTATGGGTACAGTACGCTGAGGGTGTCTTTGCTGGCAGCACTAATGTACATTAAAAATAGATAATTCTTTGGATAGCCCAATCAAATAACCCCACTGTGGGTTTGAACCCATGACCTCTGGCTCCACTGGCAGTGAAGTAACCAGTGGGCTACAGCTCTAGAGCTGCTAGTAAGCACCTGGCTGGCTGCAGAAGGACTGCAGTCACCACACAAACAGTCTGCTGTGGTCCTCAGGATAGGGTCAGCCCACCCGTACCCATGATGCACTGCACATGCAAATCAGCCGTCTACAGATGAACACAAGATGGGGTATGCACCCCACAGCACCTCGGCTTGGTAGGGGGAACTGACCATGTGTGTTAATGGCACAAAGTAGCTACACACCGTCACATTGTGCGGGTACTGTGCTCACCCTGAGGGTGCGGTGGGGCGCCCAGCACCAGGTCCCCAGCAGCCCTAGTGTGTGAGATAGGTAGTTCTTGCAGACACACTTTGGATACATCTGTATGTCTCAGTCAGGTTTGACCTTTATGGACCCATAGGCAGATTATGTACCACCACCCAACCCACCCACCCTCTGGGGCTGAGGGTGGGAAACAGGATCTCCCACTGACAGATCCACATTTTATGTCCCTGCAATGGCACCAACCACAGTCCCGCTGGGGAACAGACACCCTACAGTGCAGTCTATGCAACTCTGTACACATCTATAAAGCAATAGCAAACATACATTAGGCCTGGAAATTTTCAGCTGCACCCCACCACAATCTGATATTCTCCTGCAGCAAGCCTGCAGCCACTGCACCCTGTAAGGTGTTCCAGCAAGACACATACTAGCTGCAGACAGTCTGATAGCTAGTCCACAGGGTATGTTCCTGGAGGAGATGCATGCATCCAGAACTGGGACGTCAGTATATATACCAAGCAGATAAATCAGTGACTGGGCCCCAAAAGGGAACTCAGAAATATCACACAAAAGAGGTATTATAGGGCACTATGGGGGAACCTAGACATGCCGTGGTCAGTGCTCAGTCAGGGTGAGAGTGAACTCCCAGCAGGACATACTGTGGCCACCCTGTCTGTGCAGGTGGTGGCCGGGCACTACAATGTCCCAGCCATTTCCCTATGCCCTGTGCAGATGCACCCTGGTCAGGCCACCCTGTCTGGGCTATACCCATGGTACCTTGCTCCTCATTATGCACATTGGCAGGCCAATACTGGCAACAGTGCTGGCAGTGTGGACTGTGGAGGGTGTTTGTAGCCACCACACACTGGATAGACAGACACACACTCCCACACCTATGCCAGCATTGTGCTACTATAGAGGTGTTTAGCAGCCCTGGTTCTGTCTGTATTAGCACGTTGTAGTAGTAGGTAAAATATGGGGACTGGGTTGGCAGGCACCATAGCTGGGACTTGAACCTGTGACCTTCTGCCTCCAAACACACTGGTTGTGTGCACTGCACCACCATGTTGCCACAGAGACAGTGCATTCCCTGGTGATACCATGACTGTTTGTCTGGCAGGGCCTGTCTGTTGCAGTGCATGGCAACCACCTACACAGGGCTAGGCCATGGTCTGTTCTGGGCAGATGCCACTGCCCCCCTCCACCACCAGTACCCCTCTGCCACCATGCTGACATGCCCTTCTGCTGGTGGTGCTGGTGGTGTGCAGTCTCAAGCCATCCAGTGTGCAGGTAGGCGGCTGCCTATGGTGCATGTTCTGGGGTAGGGGTGCCTGCATAGGCGTCCACACTTCCCCCCAACACCGCCTGCCAATGTTCTGTGCCCTTGGAGGTACCTGCTGGGTACTATCCCCTGTGACACTGTGATAAACACTCTCGTGCCCATGTTGGGCCCTCATCAGTTGCAGTCTGACTGCTGTTCAGTTTCAGCATTCCTAAGTGCCACCTAGGCATCTGCCTAGTCCACACTGTGCCCCAGCTGCACCACAGCATGTGCCGCCTGTAGCCCTCTGTATCCCCTTTCCCAGCATCTGTCCAGTTGCCCATTCCGACATGCCCGCCCTGCTGTTGTGGAACATGTGCCTGCCATAGGTAATCTGTCCAATGGAGAGGGAAACCCTGATCAGTGCTATTTCACTGTGGGATCATTCACCTTGTATGGGGACGGAGCATAGACCCTTCCAAAATTCATATTTATTTTTTGGGGCTTTCTTGGGAGTGTTTTTTGATGTTCCCCATTACTATCACTATTGCCCAGCTTGATTATGATTTTTTTTTATTATGTTAGGGTCATTTTCAATGTTTATTTGCACTTTTGTTCCGTGCACATGTATCACACTTATCACTTTTTTATAGGTTTCCCTGGTTTTGCTGTCCATTGCTGACAGAAATGGTTTCTTTTCCCTTTAAATCAGCTCACATCGTTAGTGTGCGGGGAGCCTCTCCCCTCCCACTCTCCACCCATTGACCCCTTCTCTCCGCCCCGGGGAGCTTTCCCCCGCCCTCCGAGAGCCTTTCCACGCCTTCAGCGCTCATTTGCGCTGCTGCGCGCCTGAGCGCGCACTAAGGCACATTTGTGCCCCGTAAAGTGTCATTATCGCCCGCTAAGGTACCTTAGCGCGCGATAATTGCACAGCGCGCACGTTAAGAAGGTTTAGTAAACATACCCCTAAGACTTTGAGTTTGCTGCGATTGGATTCCATCTTGGCTTTTATCTCAAAACACACTGTGTGATGATCGCTGCTGCTCACATGGACACCCACCTGAATATTCCACACGCTATCTCCGTTGGTGAGCACCAAATCCAGCATGGAGCTCTCCCTGGTGGGTTCCATCACCATTTGTTTAAGTAACACATCTTGGAAGGCGTCCACAATTTTTTTACTCCGTTCCATATTGCAGAAGGAACACTCCAATCCACATCGGGTAGATTAAAGACACCCAATATGATCACTTCCACCTTCATAGCTATCTTTGCAATATTAACAATCATTTAGCTATCCATTTCTTTGGTTTGAGTTGGAGGCCTGTAGACCACACCAGTATGGATGACAGTGCCATCTCCTATTTCCAACACAATCTAGAGCGCTTCTTCTTTTCCCCACATCCTCTGCATTTCAGCAGCTTTAATATTGCTTTTGACATATAGGGATACTCCTCCTCCTTTTCTTACCCTCTCTATCTCTTCTAAATAGATTATAGCCAGCTATGGCTCTATCCTATTCATGTGACTTGTTAAACCATGTTTCTCTAATGGCCACAATATCCAAGTCCATATCCACCATTAGGACTTCCAGATCAGGAACTTTGTTGGCTAGGCTTCGAGCATTTGTACTCATTGCTTTCCAGCATTTGTTGGCTTGCCTGCCTTTTGCATGAGTTTTGTTCTATACGTCCCTTCCTGCTTACTATTGATGTGTTGTTCAAAAGTGTGACTGTTTCCAATGTTGTTTTGCTTTTGCTGGGAGTGACGTACTGAACTTGTCCTTTTCCACCCATCACCCCCTTTTCCAAGCCCCCAATCGTCAAATCTCATTAGCCCTTGAAAAGAGAAAATCCATAGTGAAGGCACTTAAGTGGCAAGTAGGTTCAGACACTTATTTCTGCTCTGAGACAAGCACAAATGGTCCACCTAAGTTTACACAAATGCAGATGCTTCATAAAATACATACATATCCTGCAACTCCATCCCAGTTTTACCCAAAATCCATTGCTGGAAGTACGTACTGCATAAACATTTGTGCTAGCATGGAAGAACAAGGCAAAAACATGCGCACATAGGTCTTCACTGGCAGCAACTATATCTTTCACACAAAAAAATACTATATCCACACTTGTGCACATGTGTTATTCAACATATAAATAGTGTTGCTAACAGGAAAATTATGGTTGTGCAGTGTTTGAATAAGCATGCATTATGTGCATGTGCTGGAATGATATTTCACACATAAACATTGATATAATTCTATGCAAAAACATCATTATATTGTATAATATGTCAGTAGTCCAGCACTTTGGACTGTTGCCATAATACAATTCAATGATGTTTTCTGCCAGAATAATATTGAGGTATCTGTAAAATAACAACCAAGCACATGTGCATGTTTGTTCCTGCACAGTTCTCACTCACCTCCTTATTCCCTGCCTTTTTTTTATGCTCTCCTCTTTAACACTTCTTTGTCTCTAAGTTTAATAGCTAATATCTTCATTAGCGTGGCATTTAAATGAGCTGTGTGCTGATGTCAGTGCAAGTTCTTGCACACAAAACACTTTTTTGCATGGGTATGCAGGGTTATGCAACATCACATTGAAGGTGATGTCACCAATGGAACTCCCTTAGCTCAGAGAAGTCTTTTTTACTTCTCTGAGCATGCGTGTCTTTACTACATACAGAGTTGAACAACAAGTGTGATGTTCTTCTTTTGAGTTAATGCATCTTGATTCTAAGTCCTTTTGCCTATCTGTTGTTTGTTTGTTTTTTTGTGGAGCTGGCGGGAGTGTAAATGTGGCTGCAAACCCCTGCTATCTATGAAAACCCCACATTACAGGCAAGCAATGACTCTTTCTCTGCTGACAAACGGGGGGATGTAGGCATATTTTTATGATGGCCAAAGCTGAGGATCATTGCTGATGAGTTCTGTTTTATGTGGCCAGGTCCAAGTGGGGCAGAGGATAATGAGTTAAAGTGTGGATAGAAGTCCACGTGTTTCCTTTGCAGATGTCTTTGGTGGAAACAGATGCAAGGCTGGTGGTGAGGCCCAATATGACCCAACTGCTGCAGTTACACCAAGTCATAACACAAAGCAATGCATTCTGCTATTCAAGACACTATATTGCATTTGGACACTGGCTGACCTGGATTATTGAGGTTATAGGTTAAGAAGAGCTGGGAGGTATCATGCAGGTCTTTTGTTGTGTCCAGATAGCATAACAGAGCCTGTCGGCAGGCAAGGGTGTGGAGGGCTCACTCCATGGATCTAGGAAAAGGTCCTGAGAAGAACATGGGCAGCATAACGGCTTGGTTCAAGTGAAATTCTGAGACTATATTTGGTACAAATCTTGGTTGGGTAAGCAGGACTACTCTGTGTGGAAGAACTGTGTATAAGGAGGACAGTGCAATAGCGCTTGCAATTCTCTGATCCTTCTTGCAGACATTATAGCCATTAGGAAGGCCATCTTTCATGTGAGGTGTTTGAGCGAGATTGCACTAAAGGGTTTAAAGGGAAGTTTCAAGAGTTCTGAGAGGATGAAATTGAGGTCCCAGGCTAATGCCTGTAGCCTGATCAGGGACTTCATGTTTATTAGTCAAAATCCGGAGACTAAAGGATAAAGAGTAATGGATATTTCTTTAATGGAAATATGACAGGCCGCTATAGCAAAGAGATGATAGTGAACTGAAGCAGTCTAGAAGCTGGAACTAGAGAGATGTAGGAGATAAATAGGGAACTGGTCCACCAGGCAGAAGACCAGATCAAGCCTGTGCAACTTGGCCCAATGCATGAAGTGTGACCATTTGCGTTGATAGGCTCATCTAATGGACAATTGCCTGGAGGCTAAGATGATATTGTGAACACCTTCTGGGACCGCGGTGTCTCTCACAGCATTGCTCAATTTCCATGCTGTGAGAGACACGCTGCCGTTTTCCGCTGTTTGTATCAATAAGAAACACCAACTGCTGCCATTCTACAACGATCAAGATAAGTGGAATGGCAAACGCTATCTTTTTACATAAAGTTGATGAAAAATTTACATAAAAAAATAAGATAAAAGCAATATTTATAAAACTACTTGCAAAAGGTCATTGATGTAAACGGACACTATATTGGGCGAACAAGATTACCCATAAAGAAGTGTCAAAATTTATCCGTTTATCTGAGACCAGTAGCAAGAGGTTTTTAAAGAGATCGTGGTTATATGATAATCTATTGAGTGAATTTTTTTTGATATTGTGTATGCTTGTAGTTCACTCTGACGAAGCCTTAAAGATTTAGAGATTTGAAAGAAGCAGGAGCCCGTGGTTCTGGGTAAGGAAGAAGTGATGGGTTCCCATGGGTATAGGAGCATCTTCTGCTGGGACTAGCAGGTGTGAGAATCATGACTTCAGGGACCACTCTGAGGCCCCTGTCCTGTCTGCCTGAATTTTGATCAAGATGGGAGTGATGAATGGAAATGGGGGAAAATGTAGAACAAGCAGTGATTCCAGGATGTTGCAAAGGCATCTGGCACTCATCTGCATTATGCTCAAGAGAAGGAAGCAGAAAAAAGGATTTTTCACATTCTCTGCCAATGCAAATAGGTCTCGCTTCAGAGTGCCCCACTTCTGGAAGATATGTTGAAGTGCTGTTGGGTCAAGGGACCATTTGTGAGGGTCTAGGCATCTGCTGAGAGTGTGCACCAACTGGTTCTGATTTCCCAGTAAGTAAGCCACTCACAACATAGTGTTCAAAGAGCGGGCAAAGAACCATAGCTTGATGGCTTCTCAGCATAGCCATAGGGAGCCAGAACCCACCTATTTGTTGATGTAGAACATAGTGACTTGATTGTCAGTTTGGATCAATAGGATTTTGTCATGAATCTGAAAACAGCGAGAGCATGAAAAATGGCACAGAGCTTTAGGATATTGATATGTTGTCTTCGCTCCCTCGGGTGGAGAGATGCAGTAGATATTCCATTCATATGTAGAAGCATTGGTGGCCAGAGTTAGTTGATGCAGTGGAGCCTGAAAGGGGCACCTATGAGCGAGATCATCTTGTATGCTCCAGCACATCAGTGATTGTCGTAAGCATTGGATGTAGGGCCCAATGAGAGGAATTCTTGTTTGAAGGAGCTGGCAATGTTGGTTCAAATATAACTTCAGGTGCCACTGCAGGGGACACATGAAGAGCTGCACCAGCAAAACAATGTGAACAGCTGCTGCCATGTGGCCCCGAAGCTGAAGAACAGTGCATGCAGATGTGGGACGTATTTGGCTGAGCTGGATACTGAGGTGTCCGATGACTTGACTCCTGTTGTCCAGCAGATAGGCTCTGGAGGAACAGGTGTCTATTAGGGATCTGCATTCATTTCAAATGAAATGGGAAATATCAGTTAAATTATCTATTTCATTTCATATTGTTTTAATACAAAACATGGCACAAAAAATATGAAATTAATTTTCTCTCCCCATTTTCATCACAATGTCAGATTAGTGACCTTTGGGTTGGAAGGCAGGTATTTTGCCATCTAAGCCATCATCTCATCAGGTTCTAGCTAGATTGCTCTTAATTAATTCTGATGATAATCCTCCTTCCTGTTTCCTGACTGGCCCAAAAGTTGTCTTGTCTGCAGCAGCTCTATGGAAAATGCTAACTGGATTTTTTGCCTCATGAAGCCACTTATTCTGCTGTAGAGATTTACTCCAAAGATTCTTATTTACCATGTTCTTGTGGCAGAAATTCTGTAAAACTATCTCTAAGGGGCTTGTTTACAAAGCCGCGGTAGCAGTTTCCGATCGTTATTGGAGCCGCGGTCCCATTGAAATCATGGGGCCGCGGCTCCGATAACGATCGGAAACCGCTACCGCGGCTTTGTAAACAAGTCCCCAAATGTACTATCAGACACATCTACCAAGCCTAATACAGATCCTGGTTGAACAATTATGATAATCTGGTATACAGTAACATAGACACATGGCCTATCTAGTTTGCCCTTCCATATCAACTACAATAGTCCCCTTTTTACCTTTAGAGATCCACTGTGTTTGTTCCATGCTTTTTTGAATTCAGATACTCTCCTCGTGTCCACCGCCTCCAATGAGAGACTATTCCATGCATCTACCACGCTTTCTGTAAAGAAATATTTCTGCATATTACTCCTGAGTCTATCCCCTTTCACTCTCATTCTATGTCCCCTCGCAGTAAAGCTTGCCTTCAATTGAAAGAGACCCTCCTGTGCATTTATGCCACGGGGTATTTAAAGGTATCTATCGTATTACCCCTATCCCACATTTCCTCTAAAGTATACATATTAATATATTTAAGTCTGTCCTCATATGCTTCCTAACAAAGACTTCTAACCATTTCATTAGCCACCCTCTGTACCGAGTCCAATCTGCTTATATCCTTTTGAAAGTGTGGTCTCCAGAATTGCACACAATACTCTAAATGAGAAACTTATACAGAGGCATTATCACCTCCTTTTTACTTCTAGCCATTCCTCTCCCTATACACCCATGCTTCCTTCTAGCTTTTGCAATCGCCTTTTCTACCCGTTTAGCTACTTTAAGTTCATCAGGGTTCCGTTCTTCTTTCGTGGACAGAAGTACCTCGCCCCCTACACTGGACTTTTGCAGCCTAAATGCATGATACTGCATTTGTTAGAATTAAATTTCAGTTGTCAAATTTTAGATCATTCTTCAAGCTTAGCTAGAACCCTTCTCATGTTATCGACTCCTTCCTGGATATCTACTCTATTGCAGATTTTAGTATCATCTGCAAGCAAGCAAACCTTACCCAACAGTCCTTCTACAATATCACTAGCAAAGATGTTAATCAGAATCGGACCAAGGACGGATCCCTGCGGCACACCATTGGTAACCTCCTTCTCAGAGTGAGCTACATTTAACTGTACCCTTTGTCGACTCCCACTCAACCATTTCTAACCCATCCCTAGGGTGCTCAGTTTGTTTATAAGTTGCCTGTGTGGAACAGTGTCAAAGACTTTACTGAAATCTAAATACACCACATCTAGGGCTCTTCCTCGGTCCAACTTCCTGGTCACCCAGTCAAAGAAATCTATTAAATTTGTCTGAGAAGACCTGCCTCTGGTGATCCATGCTGCCTCGGATCCTGAAATCCATTGGACTCCAGAAACCTCACTATTCTCTCCTTTAGTAGCCTTTCCAATAATTTACTAATCATAGAGGTTAGACTAACCAGCCTGTAGTTCTCAATGACATCCTTATGTCCGTTTTTGTGTAAAGGCATCACATGTGCCCTTCTCCAGTCCTCTGGCACCACTCCCAAATCCAAAGAGGCATTGAAAAGGTCAGATAGTGGAACCGCTAGAACGTCCCCAAGTTCCCTCAGTATTCTTGGATGTATCCCATCCAGACCCATAGTTTTGTCCACTTTTAGTTTAGCTAGTTCCCTATGAACACAGTACTGGTATCTCTTTTATTGCTTTCTCAAAAAGTCCTGTGATTTCCTGGTGTTGATACACAAGGCATTTTGCTTAGACATGTGCAAACAAGCTCCAACATGTGCTGTCTGCACCTGTGCCTCTGCTTCTTGTGCTGCAAAATGGAGCTTTGACTGTGTCAGGCTTTGCTAGTAATTCCTCTTTGCTCTCTCCCCAGGAAAACAGGGCTCGAGTTACTTCTTAGCATCTGTGGAGCTCCCACTTCCTCTGCACTTCATTGGAGCAGTGGACAGGAGCCGGTGTGAGAAGATCTCTGGCTAGTATTCCATAATTTTGCTTTGCATGGGATTATTCAAATGTAAAACATTTTCAAAAAGAAAGTCTTCCCTTCTTGGATTTTTTTAATATTTCCCTTTAAATATCCTGCTCAAAGTCATTGATGCAGTGGTCTGAACTTGAAAAGTGCATTCCACCAGAGGAGCCAACTTGGTTTTCTCTGTGGTGTTTGATTTGTGTCTGTATGAGTTGATCCATGTCTTGAACATCTGATCTTTCTGACCAGTGTAGCATTCCTCTTCACATTTTCTATACTGAATCATAATTACTGTATTAGAGGAAAATTGTGAGTTGCATCCCTTTATGATGAATGTCTTTCACTTATGAATAACTGTAGAGTCCTGTGGTATGTGCTGACACAGTTTGTAGCATAGTATATCACAGGGGCATGTGCCATTATCTCCTTTCTGATTTTCTTTCTAAATTATTAATTTTTGCTTCAGATCATATAGTTGTCTTTTTTGGGGGTAACTTTCAAAAATGCATATGCTTTATGTAAAATCTGCAGGTGTTTTTTTACCCATAAACATTGCATCAATTTACAAATGTGAAATCTTCCCTTTAAAAATTAACTTGCTATCTGTGCACAGACTTTCACTAGCTATTTGGGTGGATACTTTTTCTGTGAAAACTTGCACAATTACATCTAAAATACAGAAGTATGAACATAAGAACATAATATAAGATATACCATATTGGGTCAGACCAAAGTTCCATCAAGCCCAAATTCTTGTTTCCATCACTGGCCACTCCAGGTCACAAGTAACTATCCGATTCCAAAAAAGTAGACAGATGCCATGTTGCTTATCCCAGAGGTAAGCAGTGGATTTCCCCAATCCATTTTAATCTCTTTTCACCTGTATCTGCAAACTCGTATAATCCCCAACCACCATAGAGAGAAGCACTACAGAAGATTTAAACAATCCAACAGAGAAATCTTCTGCGAAACCATCATCCTTAAACCAGACATGGATACTGATGATTAAGACGTCTTTGTATCTAAATGGAATGAGACAATTTCTGACATTGCAGCCACACCTCCAATGAAATCAACTGCTTGCCATCTTCGACATCACACACCATGGTACACAACAGACCTGAGGAAGATCAAACAAGACCTCAGAAAATCTGAACGCAATGGAGACATGCTTTAGATGAACAAACCAAGAAAAACTACCTTCAAATCCTACATTCATACAGGACCCACACCAATAAAGCAAAGAAAGATTAACAACACCAAAACGATCTTAACATCTTTAAACAAACCAAGGGGTATGTTTACTAAAGCGTGTTAAGGGAGCCAGTGCGCCATTAACATGTGTTATTGGCACCATAGGGCTGGTACCCCTGCAATTCTGCGGCTGCAGATCCCTGGCCTACTCAGATGCTGAAGCCTGAACCAAAGCTGACCAAACAAGATGGTTTCCTGCTACAAAGGACTTTTGCTGTGCTTAGAGTCTCAGACCTGACCTTCACACAAATGCTTGCCAAGTGATCATACATGAGCATACAGAAGACTATTTTTCTGTCCAATTAGTTTCCCAGGCCAATTAGTTGTCTACATGCAAGAACATCTGCTTCTCTGATCTTCATCATCCACTAACAATACTACTGGCTTTGGGATGTCTGGAACTGCATACTGTTATCTTCCCTCATTATGGCTCCTAGGTCTACAGGATGAACACCTGTTCATTACCTTCTGATTCGCTGAGAACACCTCGGACTGTCTTGTGCCAACCAATCACCGAGCCTATGACGGAGACTCATCACAAAGAATAGTACAGTCTGCACAGAAGAACTTTTGCGCCTTTTTACTGTTTGTGCCCTGTTTACCTTCTGTCTACTACCTGATCTGTCTGCAAGACCGACACATACTATGGGGTATGTTTACTAAACTGCAGTAATGTGATTCACATTAGGATCCGCGGTAGAGGCAGAAATCCCAAATAAGGACATAAGGACATCATTACCGATAACGCGCGTTACAAGGTGCCATAAATTAATGAACGTTACATGGCACGTTACCGTGCATTAATTTTAAGAAGGCGCGCAGACATGAACCACAGAAACAGAGCTGTAGCACAATGGTTACTATACTGACTGATGATGCAGGGGTTATGGGTTTGATTCCCCAGTGTGCCTAATGCATAAGGCTGCCTGAGGCATCACCCTTTACATTTAAGTAGCGCACGACGTGCTCCTTAGGTGCGCTCCTTGGGGCCGCTCCGTCCGCGTAGGCCGTATCTCTGTTTGGCTCTTCTTGTTGTGTATCCTTTTTTTCCCCTCTTGTCACCTCCCACATCAGCCGCTCACACATCAGCCGGTTTCTTTGGTTTATCTAACTTCAAGCTCCTCCCTGACGGCGTCCTTTTCACTCGCGGTGAGCCTCCTTTCTATTCCTTTCTTCCCTTCAACTTCTTTAATTTCTCTTCCTCTTTCCTCCTCGATGGCCCCTATACCCGTTTTCTGGGGCCACCATCCAACGTCCTTTGCACCGAAGCGCTCTCGTTGTCTAAGCCATCTCCTTCCCTGTTGTAACACTGCTACCTCCACTCAGACCCCTCCCCTCTCTCACCCTTCAACTACTCTTCGGATGGGACTTCTTAACTGTAGATCCCTTAGAGCCAAAACTCTCCTTGTCCAGGATCTCATCTCTATTAATTCTTTGGATCTCTTCCTTATCACCGAAACTTGGTTAAAAGAGGGAGAGGCTGCTCTCCTTGCTCGCTCTCTCCCCCTCGGTTACTCTGCGGTTTCTGTTTCACGCTCGGGTCGCTCCGGTGGTGGGGTGGCTGCTATTCTACACCCTGCTCTCTCCTTTTCACAAATCTTTTCTCCTTTGCTTCACTATTCTGAGGCTCTACTCCTCCAACTTCATTCTCCTCTCCCACTTCACATTCTTCTTGTCTATTTCCCGCCTGCCTCGCGGTCTGATCTCTGGGATTCCTTACTTCTCACTATTTCTGACTTAACGCTCGCCTTCCCTCAACTCCTTATTGCCGGTGATTTCAATTTGCACCTTGATTCTCCTGTGTCTTCTAGGGATCACGCCTTCCTCTCTCTTCTAGACGATCTCTCTCTCTTCCAACATGTTTCCTTCCCTACCCACACAGCTGGTCACACTCTCGATCTTCTTCTTACTCTCTCTTCTTCACCTCTTCGCCTTTCTGCCCTATCCTCCGTTGCCCTCCCTTGGTCAGATCACTACTGTTTACTTTTCAATTGCTCCCTTCCTAGTTCCCCTCCTCAGTCATCTGTTACATTATCTCCTCCCTCTCAGCGTTTCTCCCCGTCACATCACTCCTTCTACCATACAGCAATTTCCCTCTGCGTCCCTTCTTCTTCCCCCTGACTTCCCTTCTCTCTTTCCCCTAACTCCCAGGCTTCCCTTTGGTTTTCCTCTCTTTCTAATGCGCTTGACACTGTGGCCCCCATACAGTCTCGTCCTACCAAACGCCACCCCTCACAGCCCTGGTATCATCCTGGCCTCAGGCTCCTTCGTTCCCATCTTCGCAGAGCCGAGCGGCGGTGGCGCAAGGCTCCATCCCCACTTACTCTTTCATCCTTTAAGACCCATCATTCCCATTACCGTACTCAGATACATGCCGCTAAAAGGGATTTTTTTTCTACTGCTATTTCAAATGCTCCCAATCAGACCCGGCATCTTTATAACACACTTCACTCTCTTACTTCTTGCCACATTCTTCAACGACAAAATTCTCAACCTTCGGGCTTCCCTTCCTTCTTGTCCTCCACCTATTTCTTCCCCTCCTCCTATTACATCTCCTCCGCCGTCTTCATCTCATTCCCATACCTGGTCCTCCTTTTCTCTATTATCCTCTGCTGAACTTCACCAACTTATCTCTTCCTCCAATAAGACCTATTGCTCCCTTGATCCTATCCCTTCAACCTTGTTGTTAGACCCATCTCTTGCACTCCTTCCTCCTCTTCTTTCCATGATTAATTCTAGTCTTTCTTCAGGTATCTTTCCCCATTCCTGGAAGCACGCACTGATCCGCCCCATTCTGAAAAAGCCCTCCCTTGATCCCATGATTCCCTCCCACTACCGTCCCGTTTCTAACCTTCCGTTTGCATCCAAACTCTTGGAAAAATTTGTGTTTTCTCAGCTTTCGCATCATCTAGACGATATCAACTTCCTCCACCCACGTCAGTCTGGTTTTCGTCAGGGTCACAGTGTGGAAACTATCCTTCTTGCCTTCACTAATGCTCTTCACGTAGCTCACGATCGTGGTGATGTCTCGGTGGCGGTTGCCCTTGATCTGTCTGCAGCTTTTGACCTGGTGGATCACTCTCTTCTTCTCCATCGGCTCCAAGAGGCGGGTCTCCGCCACACGGTACTTCACTGGTTTCACTCTTTTCTGTCCTCACGGTCTTGCTCCGTCCTCTCTTCCTCCCCCTCTATTCCAGCTTCCGACCCTTTTCCTTTGGTATGTGGTGTTCCTCAGGGTTCTGTTCTTGCCCCTCTTCTTTTCAATCTTTTTCTAGCTCTCCTCACTCTTCAGATTCAACAAACTGGGATCAGCGCCTTCTATTACGCTGACGATATTGTCCTTCTTCACCACACCTCCCCTTCTTATCCTGATCTCTCCCCACTTAATTCCTGTCTTTCCACAGTTGCTAGCTGGTTGTCACAAAATTGTCTACATCTCAATCTCACAAAGACCACTGCTATCTGGTTTTCCCGTGGTGATTCCCCTCCCTCTTTGGCTCCTTCTTTCTTAGGTACTCCCATATCACTGGTCTCTTCCTTCCGCTATCTTGGTGTTATTTTTGACTCCCACCTTTCCTTTCAAGACCACATCTCTCATGTCACTAAAACTTCTTTTTTTTTCTTGCGTCAAATTCGCGCTATCCGTCCATTCCTCACTTCCTCTGCGCTTGCCACGCTACTTCTCTCTCTGGTTATCTCTCGTATTGACTTTGCAAACTCTCTCTTTCTTGGTCTTTCTAAGTCACAGTTGTATCGCCTTCAGCGTATTCAGTATACAGCCGCTCGCATTGCCACTCACTCCTCCATTCGCGACCATGTTTCACCTCTGCTCTCTCACCTCCACTGGCTGCCCTTACCCTTCCGTTTTCACTACAAACTGCTCACGCTAGTTCATCGAGCCTTCCATACCAACACTCCACAATACCTGGCTGACCTTCTCACGTATCACACCCCCAAGCACACTCCCCGCTCATTTCACCTCAACTGTCTTATGCTCCCCTCCCCCTCGCTGGCTCATCTACAATCTACCCGCTCTTCTGCTTTCTTCTTCACAGCCCCTGCCCTCTGGAACTCTCTCCCTCCTGCCCTCCGCCTTGAGCCTCATCATGCCACTTTTAAGTGTAACCTAAAAACCCATCTCTTCTCACTTGCTTTGGACCTTCCCTCCCCTTTTGTATCATCCCCTTCCTTCTAATTGTTGTCTTGTGTTCTTTAGCTCCCCGCTTTATACTTTGAGATTGTAACTTCTTTTCTTCCTTTCTGGCTATTGTTTTGATTGTTCTTAAAAATTTTTATTTGTTTTTATACTGTACACCGCTCTGGTCTTTTTGGATGAGCGGTATATCAAATTTTAATAAACATAAACATTAATAAACATAAACATAAGTAGTGATTGTTGAGGCATTTTACTTTTATTTTCATTAATGCTGCCAGCAAGCACACCCTCACGGTGACGTAACCTAAAGTGCCGCATAAGGCACTCCATAGGGTACATTATAAAGTGCACTGTCCGCCAAGGCACCCTATAATGTCCCCTATAGAACACCTTATAAGGCACTTGATAGGGCGCCTTATGAGGCACCTTAAGGTTACAGTACTCTGAGGGTGTTTTTGCTGGCAGCACTAATGTACATTAAAAACAGACAATGACTCAGACAGCCCTATCAAATAACCCCACCATGGGTTTGAACCCATGACCTCTGGCTACACAGGCAGTGAAGTAACCAGTGGGCTACAGCTCTACAGCTGCTAACAAGCCCTGGCTGGCTGCAGAAGGACTGCACATCACCACACAAACTGTCTGCTGTGGTTACCAGGATAGGGGTAACCCACCCATACCCATGATGCATTGCACATGCAAATCAGCAGTCCACAGATGGGCACAAGATGGGTTATGCACCCCCACAGCACCTCGGCCTGGTAGGGGGAACTGACCGTGTGTGGTACTGGCACAAAGTAGCCACAGACCGTCACAATGTGTGGGTACTGTGCTCCCCCTGAGGGTGAGGTGGGGGGCCCAGCACCAGGTCCACAGCACCTTTCATGCCTGAAATATGCCATGCTGCATGTTCTCATCAGTGTGTGATAGGTAGTTCCTGCAGACACAGCTAGGATACATCTGTGTCCTTCTGTATTTCTCAGTCATGTCTAGCCCTTATGGGCTATGATGCACCCAGACTAGTGCATATCCTGTGTTGGTGCCATAATGTAGGGGAGGGAGGGGTGTTTGGACCCATAGGCAGATTATGTACCACCACATAACCCACCCTCTGGGGCTCAGGGTGGGAAACAGGATCACCCACCAATAGAGTCATATTCTACCTCCCTGCAATGGTAGCACTTGAGGGGACCATCAACCCCAGTCCTGCTGGGGAACAGACACCCTACAGGGCAGGCAATGCAGATCTGTACCCATCCATAAAGCAATAGCAGACAGACAGTAGGCCTGGAAATGCCCAGCTGCCCCCCACCACTATCTGACATTCTCCAGCAGCAAGCCTCCAGCCACTGCACCCTGCAAGGTGTTCCAGCCAGACACATACTAGCTGCAGACAGTCTGCTAGCTAGTCCATAGTGCATGTTCCTGGAGAAGATGCATGTACCCAGAACTGGGATATCAACATACACACCAAGCAGATAAGTCAGTGATTGGGCCCCAAAAGAGAACCCTTAAATATCACATGAGAGAAAAACTATATAGCACTATGGGGGAACCTAGCCATGCCGTGGTCACTGCTGAGTCAGGGTGAGAGTGACCTACCAGCAGGACATGCTGTGGCCACCCTGTCCGTGCAGGTGGTGGCCGGCCACTACAATGTCCGAGCCATTGCCCTATGCCCTGTGCAGATGCATCCAGGCCAGGCCACCCTATCCAGGCTATTCCCACAGTACCTTGCTCCTCATTATGCACATTGGCAGGCCAATACTGGCAACAGTGCTAGCAGTGTGCGCTGTGGAGGGTGTTTGCAGCCACCACACACTGGATAGACAGACACACACTCCCCACACCTATGCCAGCATTGTGCAACTATAGAGGTGTTTGGCAGCCTTGGCCACCGCACAAGTCCTGGGCACAGTGCAGGCATGGCTATGGTACGCAATACTGTTGGGGTCACTCTGTCAGATACCAGACCTGAGGCACAATCCACAGACATCAGAAAGGTTGCTCTGATGCAGCTCAATCAGCAAATTGTGCTTAATGTAGGAATTGCTATCTGCCAGTAATCATAGCAACCGTTTGATAAATGTTTACCGTATTCCCAGGTTTAGGGTGGCATTGCCAAGGTATGCAAGTGCTAGTATTGGGAGATGCACGCAGGGCCCAACATCCTGCCGCTTCAGGAGGCATTGGATAATGGAGCCTGTGGGTGCGGGTGTGTCTGCCCCTGTTGGCCACTGCTTTAGGGCAGAGGTTCCCAACTCCAGTCCTGGTGGGCCAAACACTGTTTGGGTTTTCATGCTGTCCCTCATGAATATACATGAGATACATCTGCATACCATGGGGGCAACGCATAGAAATGCAGCACAGGCATCTTTATTAAAGGCAGCATGGAACCTGAATGGTGTTTGGCCCTCCAGGACTGCATTTGGGAGACTGCTCTAGGTAATGCGCATGTTTATGGTGTCTGTGCTCTGTAGGGTAAAATGTAGGTGTTTTGGGTATGTTTACGTCATCTGCAATAAAGGTTCTGTCTGTATTAGCACATTTTAGTAGTGGGTAAAATCTGGGGACTGGGTTGGTAGGAACCACAGCTGGGACTTGAACCTGTGAGCATCTGCTTTTGAATATAGTGGTTTTGTGCACTGCACCACCATGTTATCACAGAGTCAGTGTATTCCCTGGTGATACCATGACTGTTCGTCAGACAGGGCCTGTCTGTTGCAGTGCATGGCACCCACCTACACAGGGCTAGGCCACGGTCTGCTCTGTGCAGCTGACACTGCCCCCTCCACCACCAGTAACCCTCTGCCACCATGCTGACATTCCCTTCTGCTGGTGGTTCTGGTGGAGCCCAGTCTCAGGCCATCCAGTGTGTGGGTAGGCAGATGCCTATGGTGCAGGTTCTGGTGTAGGGGTGCCTGCATAGGTGTCCACGCTTCCCCCCAGCACCACCTGCCAATGTTCCGTGCCCTTGGGGGTAGCTGCTGGGTACTATCCCCTGTGACACTGTGGGAACCACAGTCGTGCCCATGTTGGGCCTTCAGCAGTTGCTGTCTGGCTGCTCTGCTGTTTCAGCATTCATATGGGCCACCTAGGCATCACCCTAGTCTGCACTGTGGCCCAGCTGCACCACAGCATGTGCCGCCTGCGGCCCTCTGTATCCCCTTTTCCAGCATCTGTCCAGTTGCCGTTCCGACATGCCCGCCCTGATGTTGCCGCACATGTGCATGCCATAGGATACCTGTCCGATGGAGAGGAAAACCCAGCACAGCGCAATTTCACTGTGGGTTCATTCACCTTGGATGGGGACGGAGCATAGACCCTTCCACGATTAATATCTTTTTTTTGGAGCTTTCTCGGGGGGGCGGGGGTTCTGATCTTTCCCATTAATATCACTATTGGCCAGCTTGGTTGTGGTTTTTTTCCAGTTTGTTGAGGTCATTTTCAATGTTTATGTGCCCTTTTGTTCTGTGCACATGTATCACACTTATCACTTTTTGTAGGTTTCCCTGCCTATGCTGTACATTGCTGACACTGAAATGATTTCTCTCCCCTGCAAATGTGCATCTAACGGCAGGTTTTCAATCACGTTAGGATTCAGCTCTTCAGATCAGCACGTTAGTGTGAATGGAGCCTCTCCCTGCCCACACTCCGCCCATTGACCCCTTCTCTCCGCCCTCTCTCCACCTTCTGCAGTGTTTTACCGTGCCGCGGAACCTTACGATCGTTAAGTAACGGTAACGCGCGTTATGAGACATTAACGTCTCATAACGCGCGTTAACGTTACTTAACAATCATTAACGTTACATAACACGCGTAATGTAACGTTACCGCAGTTTAGTAAACATACCCCTATGGGTGTGTAAGGTCGTTCTCCTAAGAACTGAGATAAGACCTTCACAGATACCTTCAGTTCTGTGTTCTCCAGCAGCTCGCCTCTGAAAGGGCTGTAGCCTGCATTATCTAGCCTAGCTGCCTCTTTGGACCTGTGCTGTTCCAGAGACTTATCGGACCTCAGCCACCAGAGTGCCAGCAGGAGCTAGGGTACAGTCTTATTTCTCCTCCTCCAGATGGGCAATAGTTAGCTAGAAACTTATTCCATAACTCTTCTCAGTGTAGAGTGAATCATTGACTTCTGGTTACTAATCAGTGATTTATCACTTTCTCTAACTGTAATTTTGTGCCACAACAATTTGCTACCTCATGTTTCTAATTATGTATCCTTAGCTATATGTCTGTATATTTTTCTACCTCACTGTCCATAATAAATATTATATATATATATACAGACGAGACTTCTTCTGTGGCTCATTACCAGCACACTCATAGAACTTCGGGCTGGGTATTAGTAGCTAATTTCCCCTGGACATAACTTAGAGCCTAACTTATCTTTGTGTGCTACTAATAATCCCTACAGCACCCTTGCACCCTTTATGCAGTGAAAGCGCTGCTTTAACGGGTGTTAAAAGTGCCAGCAGTGTAAAGGATGCTGTGGGTGGAGTGTTGGCATTAATGGGGCGGAGAGAGGGTATTAACAATGAGTGTTCCCTTAATGCATGTTGCGCAAAAGTGTCTTAAAGCGCCTTAATGCTGGGAACCCTAATGCAAAGTAAAACCAGTAATTTTGTTAGAAACATAGAAACATAGAAAAATCACGACAGAAAAAGACCACATGGCCTATCTAGTCTGTCCTTCCATATCAACAACTACAACAGTCCCCTTTTTTCCTTTAGAGATCATCTGTGTTTGTCCCATGCCTCTTTGAATTCAGATACTGTCCTTATCTCTACCACCTCCACTGGGAGACTATTCCACGGATCCACCACTCTTTCCATAAAGAAATATTTCCGCATATCACTCCTGAATCTATCCCCTTTCACCTTCATCCCATGTCCCCTCATAGCAGAACTTGCTTTCAATCGAAAGAGGCTCTCCCCCTGTGCATTTATGCCATGGAGGATTTAAACATCTCAATCATATCACCGCTATCCCGCCTTTCTTCTAAGACAGAAACATAGAAAAACAGTTCTTTACAACTGTTTCTACCATTTTTCCCACTACTGACATCAGGCTCACTGATCTGTAGTTTCCCAGATCACCCCTAGAACCCTTTTTAAAAACTGGCGTTATGTGGCCACTGCCCAATGTTCAGGTACTATAGATGATTTTAATGGTAGTTTTCAAATTATTATTAGCGGGTCTGCAATTTCATTTTTGAATTCTTCCAGCACCCAGGTGATACTCCTTAGTTTATCAAATTGCTGTTTTACATCCTCTATGTTTATCAAGATTAGTTTCAATTCCTTTGATAAAATTTCTGGCATGGGTAACTTTCCATCCAAAACAAAAGCACATACACCAGCGGGTAAAAGAGCACCAGTCTAGAGTGAGGTGGTAATGGGGAACAACAAATTTATTGAGATGAACACTATAAGGAAACATGGCTGTGTTGGATCCTCTTGCAAGGCATAGTCGAAACATGGCCGTGTTGGGTCCTTTTGTTTGCTTTTAGTGTTCACCTCAATAAATGGGTAACTTTCCCACATTTCTTTTAGTAAAGACCAAAGCAAATGAATTCATTCAGTCTCTCCACTATGACTTTTTCCTCCCTTGGTGCCTGTCATCTAATGGTCCAACTGATTCTGTCACAGACATGTTGTTATGAATGCACTTGAAAAACGTTTTATTATGGGGGAGGCAAGATGGCATTTGATTAGGTGATGCTTGATTCAGCTCTCAGCACCTCTCTGAAAAATAATCTGTTTCCCAAATTCCCTTGCTGGTGAAGATGCCTGAGAAGAGCCAAGCGAGGTCCGTGACGTCCCAAAGCTGTTGGTGACTTCATGAAAGGACAGACTACATTGCAGAGCTATCCGGGGTTCTCCCGATTGAGTATGACAGGGACTTTGGCCGGTGTGGTATTTACTGGCACAAACCAGAGTGCTGATGGGATGTCACTTAGCCCTAAGGAACGAGCAACCCCTCCCCCACCCGATGACCCAAAAGTGCTACTCTTGGGTGTGCTACTGCATCCTTATGAGATGCTGAAAAGCAGAGTTTGGTTTGTGGGCTGGAGGGGCAGCCCCTGATGACCTCTATCCTTTGAATCTGAGCACTGCTGCTTTGGGTTACCCCGAGTTGCGGAACTGGAGGGGAGTGGATGGAACCTCTGGACTTGTTGCATGGAGCAAAAGTTTGCCAAAGTACTGTAACTATAGACAACCTGTGGGACTCCCCAAAAGTCCTGGAATCTTCTTTAGCAGTTTGATAACTTACATTTTTAACATTTTCCTATGTGTCCTTTAATCACTCCAGCTGACATGGTGAGGAAGTATTTGAGGGAGGTTCTTAATTTTCCTCTGGATAATCTACCTCCCATTGTCCAAGCCCACTATATTTCATTACCTGGGAGGTGTAAGACCTCTGCTTTGGTTGGGCAGGATGAGAGCCGCATGAATCTGACCAGCTTCTTAGAATCATCCTTGGAGGTGGTGATGGAGTGGACAATTCTGATGGCCACCTTTGTATTTGAATCAGATCAGAACTCTATTTTACATTTATCTTTCAGTAATATTAATTCTCCCTTTCTGGGCTCAAATGTAAGGCTGTTTCCTGATTTTTCACATAGTATGTAGTCTGTTGACAGGTCTTTTTGGCCCTGTGTCTGAGAGCTTTGGCTGTTGGAATTAGATTTGCTTAAACATTTCCTTGTAAGTGTGGTATATTTTTTTGATCCCAGTCAGCTAACTGAATTTTTGTAGCTAGAGAGGAAGTAGAGTCGGAGGCGCCACTGAAATGCATGATCTAGCAGTTCCTGTTTAGTTCATTATATTTGTTTACAATATGTACATAGTTCCTCCCTCGTTTTTACTCCATGTTTTACATTCCCTGTTCAATGTAAAAAACTTGATGTAGCTTGCTTACATTCTTGTATGTTCTGTTTCAAATGTAAACCGCACTGATTATAATAGCGCGGTATATAAGAAATATAAATAAATAAATATAAATAAATAAATCCTACTGCTTTTTGCACTATTATTTTTATCTTTGTCTGTATTTCTTTATTTGCCTCCCTTAATATTGTGGATCAGACTTTAAAGATTTGCCTCTTGTTATTATAATTTTTTAAAATTGGTTTTATTTTACATGTTTTTCCTGTATATCATTTGAGTGATATGTAGATTTGAACGTTCTTATAAATAAAAAATAAAAAAGGTTTTATTATGGGTGTTTGCTTCCACAGCAAGTTTCTTTTCAAATTATTTCTCGCCTGCTTTATCAATACCTTGCATCTAACTTATCAGTGCTAATGTTGTTTCCTGTTTTCAACATTTGGCTCCTTTTTTCATTTCTTAAAAGATGCTTTTTGACTATAACAGTCTCAACCTATCCTTTAAACAATGCCGGCAGTCCTTTGGTCTCCTTGTACCTTTCTTAAAACGTGGAATGCTTCCACTCTAGACTTCTAAGATTCTATAATCTCTTCAACTGCCCCAGGGAACAGAAAAGAGGCAGGGCATCCTTGCACTAACCAAAGCGGAACTAAAAGCCTCATCCAGCATATGCAGTAACCATGATGGAATGGACTTTCTCAAAATTGAAAACAAAACCATGGCCATATGTCTTCTGTTCCGGCCCCCTTGTATCCAACCACCAAAACATTACAGCAATCCTTGAATCTGCTTGTACTTCCCTGATAAGGAAACCCCACATTATACTAGATGACTTCAACACCTCGTCTCTCATACCCAGACTATGGCATTCCTAGACTCAATGGAAGACATGGGCTTCCAGCAAACAATAAAGCATCCCACCCACATTAAAGGTAATACCCTTGATCTAGTCTTCCTTCCAAAACCCATAACAGAGCACTTGGGTTACACCCCACTTCAAGTAATACAGGTCCCATGGACAGACCACTTCCTAATACGCTTCCTCGTACATCTATTAATAACCTCCCCTGCATCCTTGCCTAACCTCCACCAAAATACATGATATAGACCAGGCATGCCCAACAGGTAGATCGCGATCTACCTGTAGATCGCAGAGGGGTCAGAGGTAGATTGCCAGCCCCACTTGGCTCCATCTCTCCAGCAGCTCACCCCATCGCTAGGAGAAAGCTCGTGCCAGCAGGTCATCTGCCGAGGGCTTGCTGCCACTGCTGATCCTTTGCCTGTCTTTTTTCCCTGCCTGCGGGTGTATTGGAGGTGCTTGTTGTTTTCGTGCCAATAGTTTGTGGGTACCCCAGGGGGCCGCCGCCCGCACCCCTTGACGAGACACCACAGGCCTGGTGTCATACCTAGTATCCTGCCTCTCAAATCACCCATTCCTGTCCCTGCCCCAACACCCCTTAGAAGTGTGTTATATACTGGGCAATATCCATTCACCCGGGCTTTACCTGAATACACTTACTGTATTAGTTGTGTCGTGTACTGGTCGCTTTATAGTTCACTTTCATTAAACGTTTTTGGGCAGACACAACAAAGTGTCAAGAATTTGGGGATTTTGGCGGGCTTTTCCAATTTTGTTCTAACTTGCCTATGCCTTGCCTTCGAATTGGTTCAAACCACTGTGACTTTTGCTTGCCTCTGCAATTTTATTTTGCCTAGTCTTTGCGTTGATTCTACACTGCAATTTTATTTCGCCTTGCCTTTGCGTTGATTCTACACTGTGTGCAGAATTTATTAAATCGCGTGTGGTGGTATTTGAACTTGTTTGGCGGTATTTGATTTTATCTGGTTTGCTGGACAGATGTTTGAGTTTTTTTAATGCTTGTTTGGTGGTATTTGATATTGGTGCCAGTATGATTAATTCTTATTTTTACTTTTAGAACTGCATGTGTGGTTTTGGCAACTCTAGTCCTTGTATTGCACATCATCCAGAGGTCTTCGGTTCCTGTTGATCTTTCATACTTTGGGACAGTGACAGTTTTACCAGATTCAGCCAGTGTTTATACTAACTTAGCAGATTTGGCCTTCTTACATCCAGCCACCCCAGTATAACGAAGATGAGTGTTCCAAAGAAGAGCAAAACCTACCACTTTCATGATGAATGGGAAATGGACTACTTCATCATCATGGTGAAAGACAAGTGGTGTTGTCTAATTTGTAACGCCCCAATACCCTTGCCCAAAAAGGGTAATCTGGAACATCATTATAAGGCTCTGCATAGCAATATGTTTGATGCTGATTTTCCACCCAAAAGTGAAATTCGTAAACTGAAGCTCAAAGAACTTGAATCGAAATTGGCTACTCAGCAACAGTTGATGGTGAAACCAAGGTCACATACGGTCAATGCAACCATAGTATCCTTCAAGGTCAGCAACTTGATCGCAAAGAAATGCAAACCTTTCACTGAAGGGGAATTTGTAAAAGATTGTTTTCTTGAAGTAGCTGACAATCTTTTTGAAGGATTTAAAAATAAGAAAGAGATCATAGCTGCTATTCAAGATGTACAATTGTCAAGAAACACCATCATGCAGCGAATAGAAAAGATGGGTGGAGACACAACTGAACAATTCTTGGAGGATGTTTCAAATTGTGTTGCTTTCTCACTCCAACTGGATGAATCTACAGACATAGGAGACATAGCCCAGTTACTAGTCTTTATCCGGATGGTTTTTGAAGACTTCAGTGTTAAAGAAGAACTACTTGTAATGATTTCTTTAAAAGGAAGAACTACCGGTCAGGAAATATTCAGTTCTTTCCATTCTTTTGTGACAAAGTGTAATCTTCCATTGCATAGACTTGTTTCCATCACTACTGATGGAGCAAGAGCAATGACAGGTGAGGTTAGTGGTTTCATAGCCCTCTGTAGACAGCATGATGACTTCCCAGATTTCCTTTCTTACCATTGCATCATTCACTAGCAAGTTTTGGCAAGCAAGAGACTCAATACAAAGACTGTCATGGACATCACTTTCAAAATTGTAAATTCAGTTTGTGGAAGATCACTTCAAAGATGGCTTTTCAATCTTACTCTTGATGAAGAGGCAGCGGAAATCATTTTGCACACAGATGTAAGGTGGCTAAGTAGGCACCAATTTCTGCAAATATTTCATGATTTGCTGAATGAAATAAGTTTTTTGAAGGAGAGGAGAGATGGCCAAGCAGAGTTGGAAGATGAGGAGTGGTTATGTGATCTGGCATTTCTCGCTGACTTTACAGGTGAACTAAGTGATATGAAACTTAAACTACAAGGTAAAAACAAATGCATTGGCGAGATGATGAGTACAGTTTTATCCTACAAGAGAAAATTTGAGCTAATGATGACTGACCTTGCAAACAACACTTTTGCTCATTTTCCTAATATGCAGGACCATCTGGGACAATATCCAAATTTTGTTTTTCAGAACGAGAAGTATGTGACAGAAATCTGTTCTGTTATCCAGGAATTCAAAAATAGATTGTGACTTCCAAAAAAATTGGAACAGTTGTGGAGTACTTGTCATACCCATTCAAAGTAGATGTGGGCATTAAAGAAACTGCAGCTGCTATCAGTAAAAATTACTCATTGAACAAACCATCTCTTGAAAAAGAAATATTAACCCTTAAAAATGACACTTTTCTCAAGATCCGTGCTGAGCAAGAATCGTTTTGGAAGCTAGTGCCTAGAGACAAATTTCCCAACTTGAGAAGATGCAGTGAAGCTGTACACTCCTGTTTCGGTTCAATTTATTTGTGTGAATCTGCGTTTTCCCATCTAAAAATGACAAAGAGTACATAACATTCCAACATGACAGATGAACATCTCCAGGATTCCCTGAGACTGGCCCTCATGCAATATTCACCCAACTTCAAAAAGCTGGTGGATGAAATGCAGGTTCAGACGTCTCACTAATGAGCAAGAGCAAAATATTAAAGATTGTGCAAGATCAGCCTGGATCAATTCTCAACCTAAATTTAACACAAATTACTCAATAAAAGTTAAAGAAAGTTATTAAGACAGTTAAAGAAAGTTATTACTCAATAAAACTTTAAGAAAAAATATACTTTCCATTTTCCCTCGCAGTTCTTACTGGATCTTCATCTCTCTGTTTTGTTTTTGCTTAATTTGCTTAACAGCTGATCACATCAAAGTAAATGACAGAAGGTTCATTAAAAATGGGGGGGGGGGATCCTCCAACTTTATTGGGTTAAAATTTAATTTGAAACTAATTTGAAACTTAATTTTCATGCTGGTAGATCACCGGCACTTTTGGCCGGAAAAAGTAGATCACGACCTGTTCGAAGTTGGACATGCCTGATATAGACCATTTGATAGAGATACTTTCTTAAATAGCACCATACCTCAGCCTGATCCCCCTTCAACTGACCTTAACGAACTTCTAACAAAATAGAATTCATCAATCAAGAGTGGCCAAACCAACACCCACATCCTTAAAACCCATTCACAAACAATCAGAAAAATGGTATACTCCTAATATAGCCAAGATAAAAAAAGAACTCAGAAAAATGGAACGTAAATGGAGATGAAAAAGACCGCAGAGTACAAAACACTCTACATGTCAACTTTGCACACATATAAAGAAGCAATAAACAATGCAAAAGAGAACCACCACACTAAAATCCTAAACAAAGCCATTAACCATCCAAGAGAACTTTCTGAAATTGTTAAATCATGTTAAAACCAAATCCCCACAAGACAACTCCCATAAGATAACCATTAACTCCCAAACACCAGCAAACTACTATGCCAACAAACTAAAACCTAAGAACCCAGCAGTCACCTCTCCCCCTACGGTACACCCAGCTAACACCAATGAGTCACCTCTCCCCCTACAGTACACCCAGCTAACACCAATGAATGGTGCTCTTTCCACCTTATAGACCTCAGACAACTACTAAACACAATTTCAAAAATCAATACAACCACCTCCCCCCTAGATCTTTGTCCTGTAGCATGGATCAAAGCAATAAAAAACAAACTTGTTCCTTATCTATTAACCATAGTCAATCAATCCCTCCAATAAGGATTCATGACAAATGTACTCAAACTCACCACTATTCGACCCATCCTAAAGAACAAAAGTCTCAACAAAGATGATCCTTTCTCCTATAGACCCATTGCCAGGATTCCATTTGTGTATATGTTGGTCTTGTTATTGAGGGTTAATCAATACCTCTAATATGTGTACGTCCCTCAAAAAAATTCTTGGACAATGGCTCGTATAATGTCTATAGCTTTGCACCTGCATTTACTCGACTAATCACCCATTTATGATCAATTATATGAGAACTATAAGGTCTCAGACTGGATTCGGCACTATCACTCAGGCTGTACCCTGGACTCGTGGCTGTTTATGCATCAATGACCTTAGTTCTCATGTTTTTTTTGTTAATGTCTTAAAGTGTTTCAATTCAGTGGCTTGCTACTTTGTCATTTCACTCCTATGGTTTGTAACAATTCACTCTGGAAATGCACTAAAGCAAGACTTATCCTTTGGAAAGGTTTCTCTATCCGTGTCCAAAAGTTCGTCAAAGTTGTTGTCTTCTTTTGGGAGATTTATTCCATTATGATGTTCATTCCCCGACGCCTTCAGTTGGTACCATGTCGCGTTTCACGGCCTGTGGGTTTCATCAGGGGGTTGGTATCAGTACTTCTATTAATCCTCCATATTGTCTTGAACTTTTCCTACTCAATGAGACCAATTCTGTCAAACAAAACAAGTGTATCAAAATCGACGCCATTGTGCCTTCCATAAACTTGACTCATACGTTAGTGATAGTAGGATCACATTCACTACTGTTAATCTATGTAAGAATATGAAAACGTTTTGTAAACACTATATATAACATACCATTTGTCGGATTATCTCTGCAATCTTTAATCCTTGCTTGGCGTGTTACTCGGAGCCCTGTTGCTTCTAAAAAACGCCACGCATGCGTATTTCTTGGCTTGCTGATAGTATTTAAAGGGAGCAAACGTGCAACGTAACTGACATCATTTCGTGGGTGTTGCCTTGGTCTGACGTTGAAGAGTTTTAAGTTTATAACAAATGCCGAATTGGTATCTTGTACAGTCTTAATTGTTGCAGTTCGTCCCATGAATTCACCAAGTTATTTAGATGAGGTTGAACCCAGTTTGATGTAATGATCCATTCTGGTCTACTATCCTATGTCAGTCTCAAATGCATGCTGACCATTCGATCATATTATTTAAACCTTTCGGGCTAACAGATTGTAGTCTGTATATCCAACGTTTTTCCTGTATTATTAATGATTGTTCTCTAGATCTGCCTGTTTGTCCGAATTTCACTACGTCTATACAGAAGCAACGCAGATCATCAAATCGATGATTCCAATCAAGACAATGGGCCACTATAAGAGCTTCTATGACCTTACATTTTAGTCTGCTGTGATGTTCACTCATCCTCGTTTTGAAAGATCTTATGGTTTTGCCTATATAGATAAGACCGCATGGCCACATGATGTAATAAATCACGTATTGGGAATTGCAGCTGGTGGTGTGCTTTAATGCATATGTCATGCCGTTGTGTTGAAAATGTGTTCTATCTTCGGTGATCAAACAAATACTGCAATCTCCACATTTCTTGTGGCCCCTCGGCTGTTCTTGATTTCCTGTCGGTAAACTTCTTAGTACCATCGGACTGAGCCATTCTTTGAGGTTTTTGTGTCTTGTCCACACGCATCTAATGTTTTTATGTTGTAACCCTGGTAAAATGTTTATAACATTCATGTGTCTAGCTATTATACGTTTCACCTTTCCACTACATGGGGAAAATTTAGTTACCAAATTTATGTTATTTTCGTCTAATCCTTTCTTAGCCCCGGTCTGTAGAAGTAATTGTCGATTATTATTCAATGCTCTTTTATATGCCTTTCTTATGATGTTGTCCGGGTACCCCCGTTGCTTAAAATCTGTCATAAGACCTTTGGCTTTAGTTTTGAAATCTCTTTGATCCAAACAGTTGCGACGGTACCGAATAAATTGAGACAGAGGAAGACTGTCTCGTAACTGTTTTGGGTGGGTGCTACTGTAGTGCAGGAGTGTGTTGCAATCCGTTGGTTTTTTGTAGACCGAAGTCTGCCATCCCGTTATTCTTTTTCCTATTGACACATCCAGAAACGTGATCTGACTTTCATGATATGTATGAGTAAACTGGATGTTGGAATCACACGCATTTAACCATGTCACAAAATTTTGTAGGGAAACGGCAGATCCCTGCCATAACATGAAAATATCATCTATATAGCGCCGCCAAAGCACTATATGACGTGCATAAGGTGTACTATTTATCCATTGGATTTCAAAAGTACTCATAAATAGGTTCGCCACAGAGGGAGCATAGGTGGCACCCATGGCTATCCCCGATGTCTGTTGAAAGAGTTTCTGTTCGAATTCAAAAAAACTGTGAAATATGATAATGTCGGCTAACTGTGCTATGAACTCGATGTGTGTAATATCTAAATCCCCCCTTGTATGTAAAGAGTCCAAAATAACTTTGTATGCTTCTTTCTGCGGAATACTAGTATAAAGTGCTGCTATGTCCAGCGTAACCAAAATTATTTCTGTTTGTGATGCCCATGATGAATATGCTGACAATATATTTAAGAAATGGGAAGTGTCCCTAATATATGTTGGAATTTCTATTAATAATGGTCGCAAAAATGAATCGATATACACTGAGAGAGGTTCCAGAAGTGTACCTTTGGTGGATACGATGGGCCTCCCAGGGGGATTTTTAAGATCTTTGTGAATTTTTGGTACTAGATATAGCTTAGCAGTCGTGGGATGCGTTGGGTTTAGGTACTTGAATTCTTTTTTATTAATTAATTTTCGTTCAAAAGCTGCTGTGGTTATTGTTTTGATTGCTCTTTGTAAATCTTCAGTAGGATCCTTCAATAGTGCCTTATACGTGGCTTCCTGTTTCAACTGTTGTTCTGCTTCTTTTAAATACTGCTCTCTGTTCATCAAAACTATTGCCCTTCCTTTGTCGGCCCTTCAGACCACTACATCCGTTCTCTCCTGTAATTCCTTGAGTGCCAGTCTTTCTTCTTTAGTAATCATTCTCATGGTCATCTTCTGAGATTCTTCCATTTTTCGAATGTCGTGCATAACTAGATCCCTATATAAAGTTAATGCTTCTGTACAGATGCAGTGAAATTCGGACAAGCAGGCAGATCTAGAGAACAATCATTAATAATACAGGAACAACGTTGGATATACAGACTACAATCTGTTAGCCCGAAAGGTTTAAATAATATGATTGAATGGTCAGCATGCATTTGAGACTGACATAGGATAGTAGACCAGAATGGATCATTACATCAAACTGGGTTCAACCTCATCTAAATAACTTGGTGAATTCATGGGACGAGCTGCAACAATTAAGACTGTACAAGATACCAATTCGGCATATGTTATAAACTTAAAACTCTTCAACGTCAGACAAAGGCAACACCCACGAAATGATGTCAGTTACGTTGTACATTTGCCCCCTTTAAATACTATCAGCAAGCCAAGAAATACGCATGCGCAGAAATACGCAAGTTTTTTAGAAGCAACAGGGCTCCGAGTAACACGCCAAGCAAGGATTAAAGATTGCAGAGATAATCCGACAAATGGTATGTTATATATAGTGTTTACAAAAAGTTTTCATATTCTTACATAGATTAACAGTAGTGAATGTGATCCTGCTATCACTAACGTATGAGTCAAGTTTATGGAAGGCACAATGGCGTCGATTTTGATACACTTGTTTTGTTTGACAGAATTGGTCTCATTGAGTAAGAAAAGTTCAAGACAATATGGAGGATTAATAGAAGTACTGATACCAACCCCCTGATGAAACCCACAGGCCGTGAAACGCGACATGGTACCAACTGAAGGCGTCGGGGAATGAACATCATAATGAAATTAATCTCCCAAAAGAAGACAACAACTTTGACGAACTTTTGAGACACGGATAGAGAAACCTTTCCAAAGATAAGTCTTGCTTTAGTGCATTTCCAGAGTGAATTGTTACAAACCATAGGAGTGAAATGACAAAGTAGCAAGCCACTGAATTGAAACACTTTAATTAAGACATTAACAAAAAAAACATGAGAACTAAGGTCATTGATGCATAAACAGGCACGAGTCCAGGGTACAGCCTGAGTGATAGTGCCAATTCCAGTCTGAGACCTTATAGTTCTTATATAATTGATCATAAATGGGTGATTAGTCGAGTAAATACAGGTGCAAAGCTATAGACATTATACGAGCCATTGTCCAAGAATATTTTGAGGGACGTACACATATTAGAAGTATCCCATTTGTAGCTAAAGTCATTGAAAATGTAGTCCAACTCCTACTCCAAGATTTCATAGACCTGAATGCTCCATTAGACAAACAACAGTATGGCTTCCGACCTTTTCATGGGGTCGAAACACTCCTACTTGCATTATTTGACACACTCATTAGGGGAAAGGATACACAAAACAGGCATTCATCCATGTCTTTTTGGACATCACATTTGCATTTGACAATGTGAATCACAATATCTTTCTCTCTAGACTTGACCACATAGGTATAAAAGGGACAATTTACAAATGGTTCAAATCATATACATCTGACCATGCAAAATATGTGCGTTTAGAACATGAAACTTCCACAACTTCCCTCAAGATCAAGATATACCCCAAGGATCTTCCCTTTCAGCTCTCCTGTTCAATTTATATATCCAGCCAATCTGTTCCATCTTCAAAAAACACAAAATAGGATATCATATATATGCTGATGATATTATGTTTTACTCACCCCTGGACATAATAAACCCCACCTACAACAACCTAGCAACCTGTCTAAAAGAAACTGAAAACTGGCTACAATCAAACAACATAAGCATCAACTTCAAGAAAACAGAAGTACTGTTTACATCAAGAAATGAAAACTTCAACCCACCCCCAACAATCTGCCTACATGACATCACACTCCCAGTTAAACAGGAAGTAAAATACCTAGGAGTTATCCTTGACAAAACCCTCAGCATGACATCCCACATTAAGCAAATAACCAGATCCATATTCTTTAAATTAAGGATGATTCAACAGCTCAGACCCCTTATAGACACAAACATTAAGTCTATCATTTAAGGGCACTTCATTTTCCATCAACTGGGCATACTCATTATCCAAGGCAGAGAAGGCATTATGCAGGGATATCACTTGATGTATAGGGTGTCTCTGCGTTACAGGTCGTAACCTACCAGAGCCCACTCTGATCCATTTGTTCCTGGGCCGTTCGATTCTTTGTGGGAGCAGTGGTGGATTTTGTTCATTTTGTAACCTAGAGGAAGTATGTTTAATTGCAACTAATTCTTCCCTTAGTAGAGTCAATTCTTTATGCATAGCAGCTAACTTGAGGCATACAGGGCAAGCTCGTAGGTTCCAAATGATTCTTCTTAGAATGAAAGCACTACAATTATTGCATTGAATATACGACATTTTGACTCAGCTGTTCTAGAAGGAGAAAAGGAGAAAAAGTGGGTGTAATATCTAATTAAAGGACAGATGTCAAAGTATATGGTGTCTATAGGCAATGCAATCCAGGGGTGGGTGGGGTGAGGGGTAGGGTGGGCGGGAACTTAAGTGTCCCTGGCCAGACTGATGAGCAGACTGGTTCAGGTATTTGGTCAGTAGCAGAGCAGCTTCAATCTAATTAGCCCCATCTTGTAAGACAAGCTTGCAACAGACAAAGGAAACTAAAAAATTTAAAATGAAATCTTACTGCTATGTAACAGCCTACTAAGCACTATATACTTATTGATTTGACCTACTGCTAATGACCAGTTCTTTTCTTTTCTTTTTTCTTTTTCTTTTCCTTTATTTCCTCTTTTGTAATTGTAATAACCCTTAATGTAAACCACTTTGATTGAAGGAAAAGGTGGTATATAAATCTGGATAAATAAATAAATACTATTTACTATATATTACTGCGTTCACTGAGCTTCGCCATCGCCATCACCAACCACCCCGAACCCCACCCAGGCTAGCGCCTTCTTAAGATCCAGGAAAGCCCGGAACTGCTCAGGAACAAAGAAAATATATTTCACTCCAACATACGTAACAAAACACTTAGGGATAGCATAAACGAAAACTAGCACCTAATGCCACAATTTCCTGATGCATAGCAAGAAAACATCGCCTGCGCTCCTGAGTGGCTCTGCTCACATCAGGAAAGATTCTTATAGTCTCACCCATGAAAGGTACAGAGAGCTTTTTAAAATAAAGTGAAATATCCTACAAAGATCTGATTTAAAGTCAAAGCTAATCCACAATGTTGTGAGGGCCAACACTGAAAGAGGAGAATTTTCTAGGAAATCAGACAAATCCTTTCCATGAATATAATTGGGCTGGTCCTGTACAGATTTTTTAACAGGTAAAAAATAGAAACATAGAAACATGATGGCAGAAAAAGACCACATAGCCTATCTAGTCTGCCCTTCCATATCAACCACTACAACAGTCCCCTTTTTTCCTTTAGAGATCCTCTGTGTTTGTCCCATTCAATTTTTAATTCAGATACTGTCCTCATCTCTACCATATCCACTGGTAGACTATTCCTCACATCTACCACTCTTTCCGTAAAGAAATATTTCCACATATTACTCCTGAGTCAATCCCCTGTAACCCTCATCCTGCTGGACATTCCTCTCCCTATGCACCCAAGCATCCTTCTAGCTTTTGCAGTCACCTGTTGTACCTGTTTAACTACTTTAAGATCATCAGACACAATCATGCCTAGGTCCCACTCTTCTGTTGTGGACAGAAGTACTTCATCCTCTATACCATATCGCTCCCTTCGATTGCTGCAAGACCTTGCATTTTTTTACTTTAAATCTCAGCTGCCAAATTCTAGACCATTCTTCAAGCTTAGCTAGATCCCTCCTCATGTTATCTACACCTTCCTGGGTATTGCAGATTTTGGTATCATCTGCAAAGAGGCAAATCTTACCCTACAGCCCTTCCGCAATATCACCAACAAAGATGTTAAAAAATCGGACCAAGGACAGGCTCCGGGGGCACGCCACTGGTAACCTCCTTCTTCTCAGAGTGAGCTCCATTTACCTGTACCCTTTGTCGCCTCCTACTCAACCAATTTCTAACTCAATCAGTAACTTTATGGTCAATCGCTAGGGTGCTCAGTTTGTTTATAAGTCGCTTGTGCAGAACAATGTCAAAGGTTTTGCTGAAATCTAAGCACACCACATCTAGGACTCTCCCTCAGTCCAACTCCCTGGTCACCCAAACAAAGAAATCAATCAGATTTCTCTGACAAGACCTGCTTTTGGTGAATCCATGCTACCTCGGATCCAGTAATCTGTTGGATTCCAGAAATCTCACTATTTTCTCTTTCAGCAGCGCTTCCAATAATTTACTCACCACCGTAGTTAACTATCCGGCCTGTTGTTTTCAATCACATCCTTACTTCCACTTTGGTGTAAAGGGACCACATGTGCCTCTCTCTAGTTCTCTGGCACCACTCCTGACTCCAAAGAGGCATTGAAAAGCTTAGTCAGTGGAGCTGCTAGAATATCCCCAAATTCCCTCAGTATTCTCGGGTGCATCCCATCCGGTTTGATCATTCACGAACACAGTCTTCTAAAAATTGTTCAAGATGCCCCTCACTTCTGTTCCTGCTTGTAGGTGTTTTCCGAGGTTCTGCTCCTGGCTCTTCATCTGTGACCCGAGAACAGAAATATTTGTTAAGCAATTCCACTTTATCCTCATCAACCTCTACATATTCCCCCTCCCCCCTTTACCCTTGAGTCTGACAATACCACTTTTGCCCTTCCTGTTCTCACTAACATCTGAAAAATGGCTTATCTCTGCATTTTACTGCATTGGCTATTTCCTCCTCTTTTTGAATCTTTGCTTTCCTAACTACTTTGCTAGCTTTTCTAAGTTTTTCCAAATATAGATATCCTCTCTCTGTGATCTCTTGTATTTCATGAAAGCCTCCCCCTTTTTCTTCATCTTTTCAGCTATTTCTTTCGAAAACCACAGTGGTCTCCTTTTCCTTCTACCTTTACTTACCATTTTAACAAAAGGGTTGGTTGCCCTTAAAATATCCCCTTTCAGTTTTGCCCATTGTTTTTCTACATTCCCCAGGTGTTCTCATCCCGCTAGCAACTCCTTGAGGTATTGTCTCATCTTGGCAAAAAGTTCATTTTCTTAAAGTCTAAGACCCTTAATTTGAATTCATTTTATCAGCCCTAGTCTTAATACTGAACCACACCATCTGATGATCACTGGATGTGAGATGATCTCCCACTATAACATCAGAAACACTTTCACCATTGGTCAGCACCAAGGCCAGTATGGCCCCTTCACATGTGGGTTCTGTTACCAGTTGCCTGAATAGTTCTCCCTGTAGAGAATCCAGGATCTCCTTACTTCTAGATGATATCGCAGCAGAGATGTGCCAATCAGCATCTGGCATATTGAAAACCCCTATCATAGAAACATAGGGGCTTGTTTACAAAGCCGCGGTAGCGGTTTCCGATCGTTATCGGAGCCGCGGCCCCATTGAAATCAACGATAACGATCGGAAACCGCTACCACAGCTTTGTAAACAAGCCCCATAGAAACATAGAAATATGACGACAGAAAAAGACCACATGGCCTGTCTAGTCTGTCCTTCCATATCAACAACTACAACAGTCCCCCTTTTACCTTTAGAGATCCTCGGTATTTGTCCAATGCTTTTTTGAATTCAGTTACTGTGCTCATCTCTACCACCTCCACTGGGAGACTATTCCATGGATCCACTACTCTTTCCGTAAAGAAATATTTCCGCATATCACTCATGAATCTATCTCCCTTCACCCTCATCCCATGTCCCCTCATAGCAGAACTTTATTTATTTATTTATTTTTCTTATATACCGCGCTCTTTTAATCAGTGCGGTTTACATATGAACAAATATAAACACAATGACACAGACAGCATTGTTTTTTTACAAAGAACAGGGTACATAAACTTGGCGGTAAACAGGGTTTACTATATACAAAAACCATGGCTAACTATATACATGGTATTTTTGGTTAATTAGATGGGGGTGGTAAATAAGTTAAACTACAAGTATGGAGAAAAAGTTATTACAAGTACAGTATAAATATGGAATGGATAGAGTGAGCAAGTGAGAACCATCAAGATTAACCATTTTCTACCGGGGTCAAGTATGAAAGACCAGCATGAGGGCTATGTTCAGTTGGAGTAGCTTCAGGGTAGTATATTAGGAACAAATAATGTTTTAATGCCTTTCTGAATGTCATTAGACTTGAGATGGCTCTGATTTCGGGTGGAAGGGCATTCCAGGCTCTGGGTGAAAACAGTGAGAAGGCTCTAGAGGCTGTTGATTTAGAGCATTTTGTGAGGAGTTTCGGGAGGTCAATGGAGTTTAATGTAACAGATCTCCTGGATCTGTTATTTGGAGTGATATGTATCATATTGCTGATAGGTGATAGAGATGGGCACTTTGAGGCTTTAAAAGTCATGACCAGGGTCTTGTATAGGGTTCTGGCCTGGAGGGGTAACCAGTGTAAACTCATCAGTATTGGAGTTATGTGCTCTGAACGTGGAGCACCTATGAGAATGCATTCATGGCCAGACGGAGGGGATTTAGAGTGGATTGCGGGAGACCGTGTAGAATGATATTGGCGAAATCTAAGTGTGGTAATACCAAGGCTTGGAAGATAGTGCGGAAGTCGGAGTAGTTAAGTAGAGGTCGGAGATTACGTAAGGATCGAATCTTGTGGTAAATTGCACTCGTTGTTTTCTTAATGTGTGCTGACATATCAAGCTGCTGATCTAATATGATCCCTAAGTATCGGATTGTAGGTTGTGCTTTCAACTCAATGTTGTTTACCTGTAATGAGGCAGGGGGTATGAATGTTGGGTTCCGTGTAACGAATAGGACATCTGTTTTGTTGTGATTTATCCGTAAATTCTGTTTGAGGAGCCAGTTTGATACAGCTTCAAAGCAGTGAACTATTGGTGCAAAATCTGGTTGTTTTATGTTGAATGGAGCAAACATCAGGATGTCATCAGCATATGCAAGGCATTGTATGTTGAAGGTGCGTATCAGATCGCAGATTGGCTGCATATAGATATTGAACATTAGTGCGGACAAGGAGGAACCCTGAGGGACACCTTGTTTAAGGGGGAATGAATCAGACGTTGCTTCTCCTGTTCTGACTTGCTGCTGTCTATCAGATAGGTAGGATTTACACCAGCTCAGGGCTAGCCCTTGAATGCCCTTGTCTTGGAGACGCTGTAGGAGAGTATTGTGGTTTACTGAATCGAATGCTGCAGCTATGTCAAGAAAGATGAGAATGAACCCTTGGTGGATATTGTCAATGCCCATGATTAGGATATTGAAAAGTGTTGTGAGAAGGGTGTCAACACCATGTTCTTCTCTAAAACCATGTTGTGAGGGGTCCAGAGGAGATTCGGAGTCAACATGGTGTTGTATTTGCCGCTGGACTACTTTTTCCATGATTTTTGCTAAGAGAGGGATGCTGGAGATGGGTCTGAAAGATTCAACTTTTGTTGGGTCAAGCTTACTGTTCTTCAGGAGCGGACGGATGGATGAATGCTTCAGGCTCTGTGGGAAGGATCCAGTTGAGAAGGAGTAGTTGACAATCTTGCTAATAGTTGGGCTAAGTTCATGTCGTAGTTCTTTGATCCACCTGGCTGGCAGGGGTCATTAGGTGCGGTAGTTAAATTAATAGCTGCTATGATATCTTCGATCTCTTTGTTGGATACCTGGGAGAATTTGTCAAGTGATGCTAGTTGGATCACAGTCTGTGGGGTGGAAGGTGCTGATGTTGTGAGGATCGAACTAGTCTGTATCATTTTTGACTGTAGGTATACGGCATAGTCTTGAGGGTGTGGCATAGGTGGTTGGGTTGTGGTTGGATCACCTGTTAAGGATTTAACAATATTGAAGAGGTCGTGTGGCTTGTTTAAGGACTGCATTAGTGTATCTGAGTGGTATTTCTTTCTTCTCTCCATTGTCATCCTCCGGTGAGTTTGTAGGTATGAATTGTATGAGCAGAGTGCGTCGGGAGACCGAGAGGAGCGCCAGCGTCTCTCAAGTCTGCGCAGGTGTAGGAGAGATTCTTGTAGTTCAGCGGAGAACCATGGTTTATGTTTGTCCTTGGTCTTGATCCTGTCGGTAGCAGAGATGCAGGCAGCAGCTTTCAATGTATTGTCCCAGTTGGTTACTAAGTCATCTTGAGAAGGTAAGTCTTTGTGGAAAGCAGGTAGTATTTTCTCCAGGACTTCGATCTTATTGAAAGGACAGAAGCGTGTTTCAAGGGCACTTGGGGGGCGACCTGATTTGTTGCTGTCAGTGGTGAAGTGTTCGGTGGGGATGTTAAAGAGGAGTAAATTGTGATCAGACCAGGGTACAGGGGTTATGGAAGTCAGGAGCTTCTGGGATGTGTTGGTTATCACTTGAGGAGCGAATATTAAATCCAATGTGCTTCCTCTGATATGGGTGGGAGCGTCAATAAGTTGTTCATATCCTAGTTGGCGCATGGCTTCAAGGAATGCTGAGGAGTGTGAGGTTTGTAACGAAGGTAGGTTAAAATCACCTACTAGCCAGTTAGGGGATTGTGGGTTTGGGAAGTTACATGCCATGTTGATTATTGATGGAAGGTCATCTGAGGAAGGTGACGGTGCTCAATAGAGTAGATTGATTGTACAGGACCTATTAGATATGGATAGGGCATCAAGGTGTGATGTGCTGGAGGTATTGTTCTGTTTGAATTGGAGGTCCGATTTAGCGAGAATGAGTGTGCCACCACCTCTCTGTTTGGATCTGTGGCAGGTGAAGATGGAAAATTCTGGTGGAATCATCTGGTTGATGAGGACGTTGTCGTTGTCGGTTAGCCATGTCTCAGTTATCAGCAATATGTCCAGGTTTATTTATTTATTTTATTTATTTATTTAGACAGTTTTGTATACCGCCTTATCCTTCAATCAAAGCGGTCACAACACAATTGGGGGATACATTTAACACACGGGGATATGAGACACATACACTAATACTTACAGGGAACATGGGTAATGGAGGGTTAAGTGGCTTGCCCAAGACCACAAGGAGCATCTGTTATCAGGTTATGTGCTGTTATCAGATCAATAGCTGCAGGCCATTTGGAGCGTATAGATCTGGCTTTAATTAAGGCGCACTTGAGTAGACGATTGGTCTTATATTTCTCAGTAAGGTCCTTGTCAGTAGGCAGCAACGGGATATGTAGGAGGTGTGAATATGGTATTTTGGTTCTCAAGGTGGCGTGGCAGGGATATTCCATTGAGCGCCTTCCCATGCTATAAAGGATAGGGATCCGCTTGATTCCAGGATCTAGTGCGAGTGTTAGGGCAGGAGTTGCTGCGATAAGCAGGATAAGTACCAAGTGAAGTATTTGATACATGATGGGAGACATGGTTATAAGCAGCGTAGTAAACTGAAGAGGAGTTGTTTGAGTGCCCTGAAATAGTCAGCAGGGAAAGTGAAGCACAGCAATGGAAACAAATTATATAACTAGTTGTATAGTTTGTTTCCTTAGTAGAGTGGTATTAGTCACTTTGTTGCTTTACATTATCTCAGTAGGCATAGAAAGGTAGAAGTACTACAGTGATAGATTACAGATGGAGAAAGTGTCCACAATGATGTATATCAGACAGGTAGTGCAATAACAGATACAAGCTATTCACTATAAAAAAAAACGGCTGTATAAATTAGTAATGAGGTTCAAACGGGGCAGGTGGGGGTGATATTAGTTAACAGCAGTAGTAAAAGTAATGTACCGGCTAGATTAAGAATGGCTACTGAAAATGGCATGGCTAGGCATGACTAGGTATGCTAACAATATCTAATACAGACGGTTTATTTGGCTGTGGTATACTTGTAGTGGTCAGCAGGTTGATATGATCTGGTTTGTGCGTCCAAAAGGTCTGCACTTCTGAGTCTTGTGTTGAGTTGATTGTTGATCTGGGTCTCCTCTCTAGTGCCCCGCCTAAGGGCCACGCCAAAGGGCCCTCTGGAGAGGCCCTCAGGCGCGGGCGCACCTGCCGGCGCTTCTTTTAAACTTGTTGGCTGCTCAGCCCCGATTGGGCAGAGCAGGCTGTGGGAGCAGCGTTGCTCCGGCGTGCTCCTCCCCGATCGGGCTTTCAATTGAAAAAGGCTCTCTCCCTGAACATTTAAGCCACGGAGGTATTTAAACATCTCAATCATATCACCTCTATCCCGCCTTTGCTCTAAGGTATACATATTAAGATCCTTAGGTCTGTCCTCATATGCTTTATAATGAAGACCACTAACCATTTTAGTAGCCACCCTCTGCACCAACTCCATCCTGTTCACATCCTTTTAAAGGTGCGGTCTCCAGAACTGCACACTATACTCCAAATGAGGTCGCACCAAAGACTTATACAGAGGCATTATCACCTCCTTTTTTCTGCTAGCGATTTCTCTCCATATGCACCCAAGCATCCTTCTAGCTTTTGCTGTCGCCTTTTCTACCTGTTTCTCACGAACACAGTCTTCTGAAAATAGTTCAAGATGTCCCTCACTTCTGTTCTTGTTTGTGGGTGTTTCTGAGGTCCTGCTCCTGGTTCTTCATCTGTGAACACAGAACAGAAATATTTGTTAAGCAATTCTGCTTTATCCTTATCAGCTTCTACATATTTCTCCCCTGCACCCTTGAGTCTGACAATACCAATTTTGCCCTTCCTCTTCTTACTAACATATCTGAAAAAAGTCTTGTCCCCCCATTTTATTGCATTGGCAATTTCCTCCTCCTTTTAAATCTTTGCCTTCCTACTTTGCTAGCTTCTCTAAGTTTTTCCAAATATAGATGCCTGTCTTCCTCTCTCTGTGATCTCTTGTATTTCATGAAGGCTTCCCTCTTTTTCTTCACTTTTTCAGCTACTTCTTTTGAAAGCCATAGCGGTGTCCTTTTCCTTTTACCTTTATTTACCATTTTAACAAAAAGGTTGGTTGTCCTTAAAATATCCCCTTTCAGTTTTGCCCACTGTTTTTCTACATCCCCAGCTGTTCCCATCCCACTAATAACTCCCTGAGGTATTGGCCCATCTTGGCAAAATTAGTCTTCCTAAAGTCTAAGATCCTCACCTTTGAACGGATTCTAACAGCCCTAGTCCTAATACTGAACCACACCATCTGGTGATCACTGGATGCAAAATGATCTCCCACTACAACATCAGAAACACTTTCACCATTGGTAAGCAACAAGCCCAGTATGGCCCTTTCACGTGTGGGTTCTGTTACCCATTGCCTGAATAGTACTCCCTGTAGAGAATTCAGGATCTCCTTACTTCTAGATGATACTGCAGCAGGAATGTGCCAATCAACATCTGGCATATTGAAATCTCTCTCAGTAGCACTTCTCCTTTCCTAGTAATGCTGCGTATGTCTTCAATTAACTCTCTGTTCACCTCTTCCTTTTGTGAGGGAGGTCTGTATATCACACCAATGCAAATGGATTTCTCTTTCCCTCTTTCTAGTTTAACCCACAATGCCTCCTCTCTCCCTTTTATGCTCTGCAATTCCAAAGCTTTAATAGTAGTTTTACATATAGTGCCACTCCTCCTCCACTTCTTCCTACCCTATCCTTTCTGAATAAAGTATAGCCAGGTATAATTACATCCCAATCATGGTTTTCTGTGAACCATGTTTCTGTAACTGCCACTAAATCCAAGTCAGCCACTCCCACCAAAGCTTTAACATCAGGGATCTTATTTCCCATGCTACGGGCATTTATACACACTGCTTTCCATATGTTACCCCTGTTACCCATTTCCATAAAGGTATTTAATGTATCACCTACCTGTGGGCTTTCACCTATCTGGGGGCTTTCTTCGCCCATCCCCAAAGAATCTAGTTTAAAGCCCTCTTCAGTAGATTAGCCAGTCTACTACCGCAGATGTGTTGACCTTTCTTAGACAGATGGATGCCATCTCTGCTCTGCAACCCTTGGAAGAGTATCCCATGGTCTAGGAAACCAAAATGCTCTCGATGACACCATCCACGCAGGCATGTATTCATCTCCAGGATTCAAGCCTCTCTGCCTTGGCCTTTACCCTCAACAGGGAGGATTGAAGAGAACACTACCTGTGCACCTAACTGCTTCTCCTTCTGTCCCAGAGCCATGAAGTCACTTTTGATACGTTCCGAGGGATACCTGGCAGTATCATTTGTTCCAACATGGATTAGTAACATTGGATAATAGTCAGTGGACTTGATGAGTCTCAGCAAACTCTCCATAACATCTTGGATTTTGGCACCAAGCAGACAGCATACTTCTCTGGACATCAAGTCTGGTCAGCAGATCGATGCCTCAGTACGCCTCAGAAGAGAGTCTCCAACCACCACTACCCTTCACTTCCTTGTGGTCATTGATTCTGCAACTTTGGGGTATTTGAGCTCTGGTTCTTCCCTTTCCAGGGATACTTTCACCTCCTCCACTTCCAGGGATGCATAATGGTTCTTCAGTTCAAGGGCTGGAGAAGTTGGATTGGTGATTTTGCAGGCCCTGATGACTTGTGTCCAACCATCAACATTCTATTGGCACCGATCTTCTACTCTGCTGGAGAGCTTGGTTGCTGCAAGAAGCATCTCATCAATGTACTTCTCTCTGTCTTGAATGCTCCTCAGCCTCGCCACCTCCTCTCTGAGTTCCTCCACTTGTTTCCTCAGAGCTTCAGCATGCAGGCACCCTGCACATGGAACCGGTCCTTCAAATGGCATTAGGACCTCGGTCTGGACAGAGGCAGAAGCTGTAATGGGGGCAACAGCTTTAGCGATATGATTTTTCCCAGCCATTGTTCTGTTTGTGGAGCTTAGGTATCTGTTAAAGCACAAGAGAGAGAACTACCAAGTACCAGCCGGTTTCCCAGGTGTCCTTTCAGAGAAAAAGCAGTTAAATCTCTTTAATTATATTCAAAATGTGCTGCTCCAAGTCTCTGTGCTTTGTTAAATGGGGAGGTGCCCTATAAAGCAAGACTGCTCACTAGGGGTGGGTGTGAGTCGGGGTGGGTAGGGAGGGAACTAACACCTGATTAGGTGTCAGCAGTTCCAAAAAGCTGAGAAGGTTACTAGAGTTCAACAACCTACTCTGTCTTACTAATCTGTTATGTTTTTTTGAAAGTGTGAATAAACAGATAGACAAAGGTGAGTCGGTTGATATAGTGTATCTGGACTTTCAGAAAGCCTTTGACAAGGTCCCTCATCAAAGACTTTTGGCAAAACTAAAGAGTCATGGGATAGGAGGCAGTGTACTACTGTGGATCAAGAACTGGTTAAAAGATAGAAAGCAGAGGGTTGGGCTAAATGGCCAATTTTCCCAATGGAGAAAGGTGAATATCCCAGGGATCTGTGCTGGGTCCGCTGCTTTTTGACATATTCATAAATGACCTGGAAAGTGGAATAACGAGTGAGGTTATCAAATTTGCAGATGACACAAACCTATTTAAAGTTGTTAAAACCCAAGAGGATTGTGGAAAATTGCAAGAGGATCTTGATAAATTGGAAGATTGGGCATCAAAATGGCAGATGAAATTTAATGTGGACAAGTGCAAAGTTATGCACCTAGGGAAGAACAACCCAAACTATGGTTACACAATGCAAGGTTCCACATTAGGAACCACCACCCAGGAAAAAGATTTAGGCGTCATTGTGGATACCATGTTAAAACCCTCGGCTCAGTGTGCAGCGGCAGCCAAGAGAGCAAACAGAATGCTAGGTATCATAAGGAAAGGAATGGAAAATAAAACAAAAGATATTATAATGCCTCTATATCGTTCCATGGTGAGACTGCACCTTGAATATTGTGTGCAATTCTGGTCGCCGTATGTTAAAAAGGATATAGCATTATTAGAAAAGGTTCAGAGAAGAGCCACCAAAATGGTAAAGGGGATGGAAGGATACTCCTATGAAGAAAGGCTAAACAGGTTAGGGCTCTTTAACCTGGAAAAGAGACGGCTGAGGGGAGATATGATAGAAGTCTATAAATTAATGAACGGAGTGGAACGGGTAAACGTAGATCGATTGTTTACGTTATCAGAATATAGAAAGACTAGGGGACATGCAATGAAGCTACAGGGTAAACTATTTAAGACTAATAAATGAAAATATTTTTTCACTCAACGTGTAATCAAACTCTGGAGTTTATTACTGGAGGATGTAGTAAAGGCTGTTAGTGTAGCTGGGTTTAAAAAAGGTTTGGACAGGTTCCTGGAAGAAAGGTCCATAAACCATTATTAAGAAGGGACCCAGGATATCAATGCTTGACCCAGTACAAGCATTGCGGAACCTGTGTCTTTTGGGGAAACTGCTAGGTACCTAGATTGGCCACTGTTGGAAAAAGGATACTGGGCTTGATGGACCTTGGTCTGACCCAGTATGGCATATCTTATGTTCTTATGTTTTTATGCTCAAGGAAATTTCTACTAAAGCACCAAAAAAATTTAACCTTGCTTAAAAATATACAAAACCTCTTTTAAGAGCTCCCAGTCAGAGGCTAGAAATTTAATAAAAATAACCCCTCAAATCCTTACCGTGGTTTGACCTGTAGAGCCCTTGTTAGGAATGCCTCAACAGGACAGGGCTCTGGAGCCTTATATGCAGGCCTCCGCTGCTCTCAGGTAATCAGGCCCACTAACTCCTGATTAGGTGTCAGCAGTTCCCAAAGCTGAGAAGGTTACTAGAGTTCAACAACCTACTCTGCTCAAGGAAATTTCTACTAAAGCACCAAAAAGAATATAACTTTGCTTTAAAAATATACAAAACCCCTTTTAAGAGCTCCCAGTCAGAGAGCTAGCAATTTCCTAAAAATAAACCCTCAAATCCTTACCGTTGTTTGACCTGTATAGCCCCTGTTAGGAATGCTCAGTAGCACTTCCCCTTTCCTAGCAAGTTTTTCTTCTATTATCTTTCCATCCATCTCTTCTCCCTGTAAGGGAGGTCTGTATATCACACCAATGCAAATAGATTTCTCTTTCCCTCTTTCTAGTTTAACCCACAGTACCTCCTCTCTTCCTTTTAATCCCTGTATTTCCATAGCTTTAATATTATTTTTTACATATAGTGCTACTCCTCCTCCCCTTCTTCCTACCCTGTCCTTTCTGAATAAAGTATAGCCTGGTATAGTTACATCCCAGTCTGGTAGTCCATGAACCATCTCTCTGTTACTGCCACTAAATCCAAGTCAGTCTCTCTCATTAAAGCGTCAACATCTGGGATCTTATTTCCCATGCTACAGGCATTTATACACACTGCTTTCCATATGTTGTCCCTTTTACCCATTTCTATAGAGGATTTAATGTTTCACTTACCTGGGGGCTTTCACTTACCTGGGAGCTTTCTTCACTCATCCCTAACAAACCTAGATTAAAGCCCTCTTCAGTAGGTTAGCCAGTCTGCTACTGAAGACACGTCGACCCATCTTGGACAGATGGGATGTCATCTCTGCTCTGCACACCTTGGAACAACAACCCATGGTCCAGGAAACCAAAACATTCTTGATGACTCTATCCACGCAGCCTTGCATTTATCTCCAGGATGCAAGCTTCTCTGCCTTGGCCTTTACCCTCAGCAGGGAGGATTGAAGAGAACACTACCTGTGCACCTAACTGCTTCTCCTTCTGTTCCAGAGCCATGAAGTCACTTTTGATATGCGCAGAGGAATACCTGGCAGTATCATTTGTGCCAACATGGATGAGCAACATCGGGTAAGTCAGTGGGCTTGATGAATTTCAGCAAACTCTCCATAACATCTCAGATTTTGGCACCTGGCATACAGCATACCTCTCTGGACGTTAAGGGGTATGTTTACTAAACTGCGGTAATGCCATTCGCGTTAGGATCCACGGTAGAGGCAGAAATCCCAAATAAGGACATGGGCGGTACATCGTTACCGATAACGCGCGTTACAAGGCGCCATAGATTAACAAGCGTTACATTAACAAGCGTTAAGGGAGGAGTAGCCTAGTGGTTGGGGCAAGGTACTTCAGGTCGGAAGGTCAGGGGTTCAAATCCCACTAGAGGACAGCAACCTTGGGTCGGAAGGACTGGGGTTTCTAGTCCCACAGATGCTCCTTGTGGTCTTGGGCAAGCCACTTAACCCTCCATTGCCCATGTTCCCTGTAAGTATTAGTGTATGTGTCTCATATCCCTGCGTGTTAAATGTATCCCCCAATTGTGTTGTGACCACTTTGATTGAAGGATAAGGCGGTATGCAAAACTGTCTAAATAAATAAAATAAAACATGGCACGTTACCGCGCGTTAACCTTAAGAAGGCGCACAGACATGCAACACAGAAACAGAGCTGTAGCACAATGGTTACTGCACTGACTGATGGTACAGGGGGTCATGGGTTTGATTCCCCAGTGTGTCTACTGCATAAGGCTGTCTGAGGCATCACCCTTTACATGTAAGTAATGATTGTTGAGGCATTTTACTGTTATTTTCATTAGTACTGCCAGCAAACACACCCTCACGGTGGCGTAACCTAACGTGTCGCATAAGGCACCCCATAACGCACTCCATAGGACATATTATAAAGTGCACTGTCAGCCAAGGCACCCTATAATGTTCCCCATAGGACATCTTATAAGGCACCTTATAAGGCGCTTGATAGGGCGCCTTATAGGTTTCCCTATAAGGTGCCTTATGGGGCGCCGTATGAGGCATGTTAAGGTTACAGTACTCTAAGAGTGTTTTTGCTGGCAGCACTAATGTACATTAAAAATAGACAATGCCTCAGACAGCCCTATCAAATAACCCCACCATGGGTCTGAACCCATAACCTCTGGATTCACAGGCAGTGACACAACCAGTGGGCTACAGCTATGAATAAAGCCCTGGCTGGCTGCAGAAGGACTGCACGTCACCACACAAACAGTCTGCTGTGGTCACCAGGATAGGGTTAACCCACCCGTACCCATGATGCACTGCACATGCAAATCAGCAGTCTACAGATGATCACAAGATGGGGTATGTACCCCCACAGCACCTCAGCCTGGTAGGGGGAACTGACCGTGTGTGTTACTGGCACAGAGTAGCTACACACTGTCACATTGTGCGGGTACTGTGCTCACCCTGAGGGTGAGGTGGGGCGCCAGCACCATGTCTACAGCACCTTTCATAGCAGAAATAGGCCATGCTGCAAGTCCCCAGCAGTGCTAGTGTGTGAAATAGATAGTTCCTGCAGACACACCTTGGATACATCTGCATGTCTCAGTCAGGTCTAGCCCTTATGGACCCATAGGCAGATTATGTACCACCACCCAACCCACCCTCTGGGGCTGAGGGTGGTAAACAGGGTCTCCCACCAACAGATCCACATTCTACCTCCCTGGAATGGTGGCAGTAGAGGAGACCATCAACCCCAGTCCTGCTGGGGAACAGACACCCTACAGGGCAGTCAATGCAGCGCTGTACACATCCATAAAGCAATAGCAAACAGACATTAGGCCTGGAAATGCTCAGCTGCACCCCACCACTGTCTGATATTCTCCTGCAGCAAGCCTCCAGCCGCTGCATCCTGCAAGGTGTTCCAGCAAGACACATACTAGCTGCAGACAGTCTGATAGCTAGTCCATAGTGCATGTTCCTGGAAGAGATGCATGCACCCAGAAGTGGGATGTCAGCATACACACCAAGCAGATAAGTCAGTGATTGGGCCCCAAAAGAGAACCCATAAATATCACATAAGAAAAATACTATATAGCACTATGGGGGAACCTAGCCATGCCGTGGTCACTGCTGAGTCAGGGTGAGAGTGACCTCCCAGCAGGACATGCTGTGGCCACCCTGTCCGTGCAGGTGGTGGCCGGCCACTACAATGTCCGAGCCATTGCCCTATGCTATGTACAGATGGATCCAGGCCAGGCCATCCTATCCTGGCTATTCCCACAGTACCTTGCTCCTCATTATGCACATTGGCAGGCCAATACTGGCAACAGTGCAAGCAGTGTGGGCTGTGGAGGGTGTTTGCAGCCACCACACACTGGATAGACAGACACACACTCCCCACACCTATACCAGCACTGTGCAACTATAGAGGTGTTTGGCAGTCCTGGCCACCATACCAGTCCTGGGCAGCGTGCAGGCATGTCTATGGTAAGCAATACTGTTGGGGTCACTCTCCAGGGTGGTAAACACTATCAGACACCAGACCTGAAGCACACTCCAGAGACATCAGAAAGGTTGCTATGATGCAGCTCAATCAGCAAATCGTGCTTAACTTAGGAATTGCTATGTGCCAGTAATCATAGCAACCTTTTGATAGCTGTGTACCGTATTCCCAGGTTTAGGGTGGCATTGCTAAGGTATGCAAGTGCTAGTATTGGGAGATGCACGCAGGGCCCAACATCCTGCCTCTCCAGGAGGCATTGGATAAAGGAGCCTGTGGGTGCCGCTGTGTCTGCCCCTGTTGGCTGCTGCTTTACGGCAGAGGTTCCCAACTCCAGTCCTGCGGTGCCATACACTGTTCGGGTTTTCATGCTGTCCCGCATGAATATGCATGAGATACATCTGCATTCCATGGGGGTGGCACATAGAAATGCAGCACAGGCACCTTTATTAGAGGCAGCATGGAACCTGAATGGTGTTTGGCCCTCCAGGACTGCATTTGGGAGACTCTGCTCTAGGTAATGCACATGTTTATGGTGTCTGTGCTCTGTAGGGTAAAATGTAGGTGTTTTGGGCATGTTTACGTCATCTGCAATAAAGGTGCTGTCTGTATTAGCACGTTGTAGTAGTGGGTAAAATATGGGGACTGGGTTAGCAGGAACCACAGCTGGGACTTGAACCTGTTATCTTCTGCTTCTGAATACACTGGTTTTGTGCACTGCACCACCATGTTGTCACAGAGTCAGTACATTCCCTGGTGATACCATGACTGTTCGTCAGACAGGGCCTGTCTTTTGCAGTGCATGGCACCCACTTACACAGGGCTAGGCCACGGTCTGCTCTGGGCAGCTGCCACTGCCCCCTCCACCACGAGTATTCCTCTGCCACCATGCTGACATGCCCTTCTGCTGGTGGTGCTGGTGGTACGCAGTCTCAGGCCACCCAGTGTGCGGGGAGGTGGCTGCCTATGGTGCGGGTTCTGGGGTAGGGGTGCCTGCATAGACGACCATGCTCCCCCCCCCCAGCCCCCCCTGCCAGTGTTCCATGCCCTTGGGGGTATCTGCTGGGTACTATCCCCTGTGACACTGTGGGAAACACACTTGTGCCCATGTTGGGCCTTGAGCAGTTGCTGTCTGGCTGCTCTGCTGTTTCAGCATTCATATGGGCCACCTAGGCATCACTCTAGTCCGCACTGTGGCCCAGCTGCACCACAGCATGTGCCGCCTGCGGCCATCTGTATCCCCTTTTCCGGCATCTGTCAAGTTGCCGTTCCGACATGCCTGCCCTGATGTTGCGGGACATGTGCATGCCATAGGAACCCTGTCCGATGGAGGGGAAAACCCTGAACAGCGCTATTTCACTGTGGGCTCATTCACCTTGTATGGGGACGGAGCATAGACCCTTCCAGGAGTAATATCTTTTTTGTGGAGCTTTCTCGGGGGGGGGGGGTTGATGTTTCCCATTAATATCACTATTGGCCAGCTTGGTTATGTTTTTTTTTCCAGTTTGTTGAGGTCATTTTCAATGTTTATGTGCCCTTTTGTTCTGGGCACATGTATCACACTTCTCACTTTTTGTAGGTTTCCCTGCCTATGCTGTACATTGCTGACACTGAAATAGTTTCTCTCCCCTGCAAATGTGCATCTAACGGCAGGTTTTCAATCGCGTTAGGATTCAGTTCTTCAGATCAGCGCGTTAGTGTGAAGGGAGCCTCTCTCCGCCCATTGACCCCTTCTCTCCGCCCTCTCTCCACCTTCTGCGGTGTTTTACCGCGCCGCAGAACTTTACGATCATTAAGTTAACGCGCGTTATGTAACGTTAACGATCGTTCACGCATCATAACGCGCATTATGATGCATTAACGATCATTAACATTACATAACGCGCGTTATGTACCGTTACCGCAGTTTAGTAAACATCCCCCATAGTCTGGTCGGTGGATGGACGCCTCAGTACCCCTCAGAAGAGAGTCACCAACCACCACTACCTGTCACTTCCTTGTGGTCACTGATTCTGCAACTTTGGGGTGCCTGAGCTCTGGTTCTTCCCTTTCCTGGGATGCTTTTACCTCCTCCACTTCCAGGGCTTCTTTCATGGTTCTTCAGTTCAAGAGCTAGAGGTATTGGATTGGTGAAACTTCAAGCCTTGGTGACTTTTATCCAACCTTCATCATTCTGTAGGCTCCCATCTTCTCCTCTGCTGGAGAGCTTGGATGTTTCAAGAAGCATCTTATCAATGTACTTCTCACTGTGTTGAATGTTTTTCAGCCTCGCCAGATCTTCTCTGAGTTCCTCCACTTGTTTCCTGAGAGCTTCAGCAAGCAGGCATCCTGCACATGGAACCGGTCCTTCAAGTGGCATTAGGATCTGTGTTTGGACAGAGGCAGAAGCTGTAATGGGGGCAACAGCTTTGGCAATATAATTTTTCCCAGGCATTGTTCAGTTGGTGGAGCTTAGGTACCCGTTGAAGCAAAGCCAGTTTCCCAGCTGTCCTTTTAGAGAAAAAGCAGTTTACCTCTTTTACGTGTGTCCTAAATGTGCTGTTCCAAGTCCCTGTGTGTAGGTAATTGGGGAGATGCCCTATAAAGCAAGACTGCTCACATGGGTTGGGTGGCAGTTGGGGGTTAGGGAGGGAACTAACATCTGATGAGGTGTCAGTAGCTTCAAAGAGCTGAGAAAGATACTAAAAGCAGAGTTTTAAAACTACAGCACTAAAGAAAATATTTCCCCTTTTGAACTAAAGCACCAAAAAGAATGTAACTTTGTTTTAAAAATGTACCAAAACCCTTTTAAAAGCTCTCAGGCAGAGAGCTAGTAATTAAAAGCCACACACCCTTACTTTTGCTTGCAATGCAGAGTCTCTGTTAGGAATGTCTGAATGTGCAAAGCTCTGAAGACTTTTATGCAGCCATTGTTATCAGGGGGAAATGCAGATTCAGGTATTGAAAGAACCTCAGTTACAGTACATATCTAATAGAAAAACATTAAAAACATGAAAAAGTTTAAAATTCTAATTCAGCCCCTCAATTTATTCTCAAATTGTTCCAGTTTCTGATGAACAATAACTTTGTCCTTCACAAGTTGATCAATCACAGTTTTTGTGTTACTAACTTCTATGTCAATTTTTCCAGACTTCCTATGGTTCTCTTCCACAAAAGCCTGATACTGCGTAGAATTTTGAGCCACTACATCTTCCAATGCAGAGATATCCGATGCACACTTTAAAACTGTAGCCTTCAGCTTTACCAGCATAATCCATATAGACAGAAAAGAGATCTCAGCTGGAGTGTGTTGTTGAAAAACCGGAGAAGCAACTTCCAACTGTGTTTTCTTCTCAGTCGGCAGAACACCCATCTCCAGTGCTCCATCCTTGCTGGGACTGTCAGGAAGCAGCTCCCCCTGTGCTGGGAGGGGTAGTCATGGTGTTGAGCAAGAGGTCAGTTTCCCCACTTCTCTGTCGTCCCCTTCTAGGGAGGTCAGTAGGTCGGTGACACCAGATCCCAGATCCAAGAATCCCAGATCTATAGGGGTAGCAGAACACAGCTGCAGGTCAGATGATCACTACTCAAGTGCAGATGCCTCCCCATTGGTGCTCCGTGCTAATGAGTCATCCTTAACAGCCTTCTCCAATGCCAAAGCCTTCAGGATTAATGCCTCAATCTACTGCTGTCTTGCCATGGTAGAAACACCTTTAGCCAGTGTGGCTTTGGTGTTTCCTCGCCGCTTAGGAGCCATTTGCAAAAAAAAAGGTAAGAGCACAGAGGAAAAGCACCACACACCACAAGGTGCTGCCATCTTGAATCTACCCTGGGTGCACTTTTTAAAGCCACTGGCCAGCTTTGACCTATTAGGGAAGACAAATACACAAATTTTATCGTTCTATTTACACTCTTGAGAGATCGATCCACACTCTTATGGCTGACAGAGAAGGTTTCAGTAAAAAATAACACCTTATACTACCGGGTTCTCAGCCCAGAGCTTTAAAGTGGTGTTGTTTAACATCAATAACCCTCTGCCAGTTTGGTGTGCTGTTTAAAATCCTTGTAAACGATTTATAGCTGTTTGGATGGTAAACTTTCTATAAAAATTATCTTGAAAACAGTTCAATACTCAGCTTCTGTGCAGCAACAGCTCAAATTCTTCACCAATTTTCTGTGTCCCAACGTTCAACCCCGGTACCGACTGACGTTTCACATTTTTCGTCAGGGGACCTAAACATAACTATAAAGATCAACAATAAAACTCACATCTCACTCCCATTTTCCCATCATTAGTTCAGTTCACTCATACTCTTCTAATCATAAAATTAGAAATTAGAATACCAGAAGTGCTGCCCGCGTTCTCTCCTCTACTGCGATTATCATGAGAATTTCTGTTCGCTCGTAGAAAAACGCCGCGCATGCGTATCTGATATCCTAGTTACCTTTTATAGTTGGAATACACCAATCACGCACAGTCTTTTCTTTAAAGCAAAAATTCACGTTGTTAGTAATGCCTGTTGAAAAAATTGATCTTATTTACATGCCAGCCATTCTATCTGATTATTTAGCCCCGCGGGGGCCAGAGTATTCAATTTAAAGATGAGTCGCTGTTCTTTCAGATGTAGAGTCTGGGCTAATATTTTACCACGACCAGCTCTTTGAACTTGGGCTAGACAAAGACAGCGTAGCTGTTCAAAATCATGTACCTTTTGTAGACAGTGCTCTACTATTGGGGCTGTACGGCATTTACACCGAAGGCGACTACGGTGTTCCCGCATGCGTGTTCGAAACACTCGCATTGTCTGTCCTATATAGCAGAGACCACATGGACAAATTATTGCATAAACTACTCCTGTTGACTCGCAGGTAGTATTGCTCTTTAAGGATAATGTAATTCCATTATAAACAAATTTATCCAGGCTGAGTGTAATAGCACAGACATCACAATTCCCACATGGTAAATGCCCTACTGCATGAGTTGTCTGAATTTCATGGATATCATTTGGCACTCTAGCCGGACTCAACAAGTCCTTCAAATTTGGTGCTCGTTGCCAAACACATCGAATCCGATTGCTCTCCAATCCAGGAATTGTAGTTATTATATTACTATGTTTACGTAGAATTTTTTGCAATGCTCCACTATTAGGGAAGACGGCTTCTGCCAAGTTAAACGGCCCCAGTGTCCCATCTGACCAGGAGACACAAGAGAAAAACCCTACTGTGCCTCAAAAAGAAAAGAAAAAGAAATCTGAAGAAAAAACACAGTGCCAAGGCACCTACAGACCGGGAAATGAGCAAGAAGACAGTGATCAAGTACGTGACTGAAAAATACTGAGAAAAATTAAAGAACCGTACCAGTGAAGTACCAATGATTTTCCAGAGACAGACAGCTTCTGACAGGCTCCAAGGAAAAAAGAAAATTGAGGTAAAATAGCTCCTTTCGGGCAGGAAGATGAGCACGTAGGCATGATGGTTCTCCCTAAAGCTTCCTATTGAAGCTGTGAGCGTTCCCATGCGGACTCTGTCAGTGACATCATCTATATGTAAGGACGTACTTCCTACTTATTCCTAGAGAATGGTAACACCCAGGGTGATAGCAGTGGGGTGGGGGGGGGGGCAGAAAATGAGAGAGAGAGAGAGAGACCTGGGGTGATGACTGATGGGTACGAATAATGACAGAGAGAGAGACTTGGTGATGGCTATGGAGAAAGGCTAAGAGATAGAGAGAGACACACACACTCTTGGTGATGACTGTAGCAGGAGTCTATGAGAGAGAGAGAGAGAGAGAGAAACAATGGCTGATGGCTGTGGAGGGAGGCTGTGAGAGATTTTCTTTGCTTCACGTATTACCAGGACATGCCTCAGGTGCAGCTATAAACAGGGCGAGCCTGAGGATTTCTGCCACCCCAGGCAGAAGCCCCCATTGTGCCACTCCCATCTCTAGGGTTGCCAACTTTTTCACCGAGAAAAACCCGACACCTGTGGCTCGCCATGCTCCACCCATTCTCCGCCCCTAGTCCCACCCCTGCCCCGCCTCCAGCCCCACCCACAAAAATTACCGAGGATACGTGTAGGCTAACTTCCTTGGTCAGATAATAATTAAACTGGGAAACCCAAAATCCAAACATGAAATGTACAACACTGGAGAAATAAAACTATAAAGTAATTTCCTCTTGCACTAAACAAAAACGCAAAGATGTTAGCAATACACACTTCCCAGACCAGACATATTCCAGTTAATAAATTCAAAATAAAAAGTATTTTTCTACCTTCTGTTTGGGCGTTTTCTTTTTCAGTTGCAATTGCTCCAGTCACTTTCTTCTGGTTTCTTCGTGTCTTCTGCGAGCTATCCATTTGTCCTTTCTTCTCTTTTAGATGTTTTCCATTCTCTCTCTATTTCTGTTTTAACATACTGATTGTTTCCCTTTTGCTCTTTCCCCCAATTCTTTCCTTATTCCTTTATCATCCGTTTAAATTTCACCCTTCCATTCTCAAGCCCATCTTACTCTCCCAATACCGGCCCATCATAGACTTTTCTTCCACACAAAATATTTTTTCCCCTCTCCATTCTCATTCCCCATCCATTCTAGTCCTCCCCCCAAATCAATTCCCTTATAGTTCTAGGCCCACCCAGCATCCACTCCCTTCTAGTCCCATTCTCCCATGCCCCACATCAGCCCATTTCCAGTCCTATTCCAGCTCTTCATCAGCCCATTTCCAGTGCTAGCCCTCACATCACAGGCCATTTCCAGTCCTAGCCCCCCCCCCATCACAGCCCATTTCCAGTCCAAGTCCCCCATCACAGCCTATTTCCAGTCCTAGGCCCCCCCCCCACCATCACAGCCCATTTGCAGTCCGAGTCCCCCCGCACCATCACAGCCCATTTGCAGTCCGAGTCCCCCCGCACCATCACAGCCCATTTGCAGTCCTAGCCCCCCTAATCACAGCCTATTTCCAGTCCAAGATCCCCCTTCCTCCACCATAGCCCATTTCCAGTCCAGGTCCCCTCCACCCCCATCACAACCCATTTCCAGTCCATGTCCCCCCCCACCATTACACTTTTTTTGTCGAGGTCCCCCCCCCAATCACAGCCTATTTCCAGTCCAAGTTTCCCCCCCCCCATAGCCCTTTTCTGGTCCAGGTCCCCTCCACCCCCATCACAACCCATTTCCAGTCCATGTCCCCCACCATAACCCTTTTACAGTCCAGGTCCCCCCCCCATCACAGCCTATTTCCAGTCCAAGTCCCCCCCCCCTTAGCCCTTTTCCAGTCCAAGTCCCCCCCCCCCTTAGCCCTTTTCCCGTCCACGTCCCCCCCCCTTAGCCCTTTTCCTGTCCAAGTCCCCCCTTAGCCCTTTTCCAGTCCACGTCCCCCCCCCTTTAGCCCTTTTCCAGTCCAAGTCCCCCCCTTAGCCCTTTTACATTCCAAGTCCCCCCCCCCTTAGCCCTTTTCCAGTACTAGTCCCCCCACCCCCTTAGCCCTTTTCCAGTCCAAGTCCCCCCACCCCCTTAGCCCTTTTCCAGTCCAGGTCGCCCCCCCTTAGCCTTATCCAGTCCAAGTCCCCCCCCCCTTAGCCCTTTTCCAGTCCAGGTCCCCCCCATCACAGCCAATGCAGTCCCCCCCCCCGACCTTTAACCTTTCCCAGCATTCGCGGCTTCACAGGAACAGCCGCCAGCGTGAAGGAAAAGGCTCTTCACGCTGGTGGCTGTACAGAGGGAGCCGGGGCCTCGCGCGGGCTTCCCCGGCTCCCTCTGAAGCGGAGAAAAGCTGGTTTTTTTGCTCTGGCCGCTCCCAATCTTGCGGCCAGAGCAAAAAAACCGGCTTTTAAAGGGCCGGTTTTGCCTCTGCGCCGGCAGCCGGCCTGGCCGTGGAAAAACCGGCCAGGCCGGCTGAAAACCGGCCAGTTGGCAACCCTACCCATCTCCTCCTCCTGACATGCCGCCCTGCCCCCCGGCAGTGTCAGGCCATGTGCTTCAGTGCGCGCACAGCCAGTAACTGCCCCTCTTTCACAGGAAGCTGAGTCAGAGGGGGGCCGGAGCAGCAGGCCATGTGTGTGCCAAAGCACATGGCCTGCTGCCCACCAGGGTCGGCTCTGTAGTCAGCTGTCTAGTGGATGGGATGGCTTTGGCTATAAAGGGACACCAGTTTGCTGCTGACAGCCTATTCGTTGGAATTGGTGGGGGGTGGGGGGTGAGGCAGAGAAGGGTCACTGCTTTTGGTTGGCATTGAGTAATGCCATGTTAAGGGCCTGATTTATTAAGCTTTCTCTTCCCATAGAAAATGGGAAAATCGTAAATCAGGCCCTTAAAAAAGGAGGTGCGATACATATTTTGGGGGGGGGGCATTGCGATCAAGGTCTTGGCAGCTGGCTCCTACATTTTTAGGCTGGCTCTTAGATTCCAAAAATCTTTATCAAGGCTGCCTCTCTCTTCCTATGTGCCCTATCTCTATTAGTTTCTTTTTCTCTATGTGAGTGCTTCCCAGCGCTCTCCTGGAGAGAAACCTCGCTAGTCAGTGTCTCAGAATTACTGCAATGAATATGCATAAGCTAAATCTACATATATTGCCATAATCCTGAAAATCTAACTGGCTCTATGCAGTCTCTCCTAGTTCCACAGACAGAGAGTGCTGAGCTTTTTTAAACAGATACAGTTCTATCTATCTGCTTCTCAGTATACTATTTCATTCTTAGGGTAATTTCTGTATTGGTTTACAGCTTTTACACTTCAGCCAATTAAATTTCTGAAGCAGAAAATTAGGATTACCTTCTCTGTCTGAATGCCAGAGGCAAAATGGTACTGGCCTCTCCTTTGTTAAGCACATAAGAGCATAAGATATGCCATACTATGAGTATAAAACCACAAGCACGAAGGAGACGCAATGCTCCATGGTACTCAAATGATATCAGAGACGCAAAGCGCAATCTCCGAAGACTGAAGAGAAATTGGAGGCGGTACAAATCCCATAACTCCCTGACTCTATATAGAACCAAGCTACTGGAATATAACAATCTGATAAATGAGCGCAAACAGCAGCACCACACCAACCTAATCATGAAATCTGTCAACAAACCAAGAGAACTCTTTAGCATTGTCCAAAAGCTCACTAGGGACACCACACAGCACTGTACCCACCATCTTGACCCACAGGAATTTGCTGACTACATGAGAGAGAAAAACACTACCCAAACATGCTGCATCACACTACAAATGGATGACCATGAAATGAAAGAGCAACATCATACCTGGGAGGACTTCAGCATACCATCAAAACAGCAAGTAGAGGACATAATACATGGGCTCAACACAACAACCTCACCATCAGACCGTTGCTCAGTGGCTTGGATAAAAGTCACAAGAAGCCAGCTATCCCAGCACATTCACAAAATTGTCAAAGATTCACTCAATAAGGACACATGCCGCAGTCCCTCAAGCACGCCATGATACGACCGATACTTAAAAGTAATAACCTAAGCCCATCTGAACCAAAATCATACCGTCCCATCTCCAGTTTACCGTTCCTTGCGAAAATAGTTGAAAAGACAGTGCAAAAACAACTCCAGGACCACATTGACATGAATGCCCCACTGGACATCCATCAGGAAGGCTTTAAACCCCAGCACGGTGTGGAAACGCTACTCACATCACTCTTTGACAACCTCATATGAGGCATAGATAATATAAAAAATGGATTCCTGCTAGTGTTCATAGACATCTCGGCAGCCTTTGACACAGTGTCCCACGCCAGACTACTGCAGCGCCTGCAACAGATAGGATTGCGCAAGAACACTCTGAAATGGTTCACCTCATACCTGGAAGATCGAACACAGCAAGTCAAGTGCACCCAAAAGTAATCATTGCAGTTCCCCGCAATGCAAGGAATACCTCAGGGATCTGCCCTGTCATCAATGCTCTTCAATATTTACATCCATCCCATATGCAACATCATCAGACGACACAAACTCCACTATCATATATATGCTGACAACATCATGGTGTATGCTCCAATCAACCTACTAGCACCTAACACCACAACAATAACCAAATGCCTTGAAAACATGAATGTCTGGCTCACAGACAATAACCTGACGGTCAACTACGATAAAACTGAGGCAATGCTTGTCACCAGGAGCTCCACCTTCATTCCACCACAGAATATCAGCATTCTAAACAAACTCATAGTAGTCAAAGATGAAGTTAGGTACTTTGGCATCGCAATGGACAGAGCTCTGAACCTGAAATCTCATATCGCCAAAACCGCAAACAAGGCCTATCAACGTTTGAGGACCATAAGAAAGATCAAATCACTACTCCACCAGGACCACTTCCGCACAGTCTGCCAAGCACTCATCACACCTATGCTTGATTACGGAAATTCGTTATATCAAGGCCTCCCCCAGCAGACCTTACACCCACTCCAAATGTTGCAAAACACTACAGCACGCATCATCACCGACACTCCAAGATCTGAACACATCAGCCCCATCTTACAGCAACTACACTGGCTCCCAGTGGTGGCCAGAGCAAAATTTAAAATAATCTTAATCCTCTTCAAAATCATCCACAATCTTTCGGCAGATGCACTACAAGAAATCATAACAAGGAACATCAGTAATAGACCAAGAAGGAATAATAATGACAACATGATCAGCACACCTTCAGGATATCACAAGACTAAACAAAATACGTCAAGAAGAGCTCCATCGCTACTGGCATCCACACTATAGAACTCCCTCCCAACGAGCCTAAGGGCATTAGAGGACATCACAGACTTCCGCAAGGCCCTTAAAATCCTGCTTTTGTGAGGAAGTGACATCACCGAACCCGATGGCGGTGTGAAGGCATCGCTCCGGGCCAAACCCACCTAAAAGGCACTCAAAGACCCCCTGAAAACATAAGGAAACCGGCGGAAATTGCAGCAGAGATCCCCAGGAGAGATCGGGGAGTGCGGAGAAGGGGTGGAGGACAGCCGAGGAAAGGGGCGCTGAGCAGATTTGAATCGGGCTGTGGCGGCAGAGGGCAAGTGTGAGAGGAGCGGAGGGGAATTCCGGCGCTACGAAGAATCGCAGGAGCCGGAGGAGCAGAGAAAGGGAGAGTAGGAGCGGAGCGGAGCGGAGCGGAGGAGGCCTCCGGAGGACCACTGGAAAGAGAGCAGCATAATCGGAGGTGAGCGGAGCGTGGCAGTGCGGAGAGAACGGTGAGAAGAAGGAAAGAGGCACGGAGAAGGCAGCTGAAAATGGCGACTGCTGGCCACGTGGTCTGTAAAATGGCAGCTTGAGCTGGGAACGAACGCGGCAGAGGCATACAGAGCAGCAGAGGCAGAAAAGAGGAATGCGGGGGCGCCTGTGGAGGCCAATGTAACTACAATAAAAAGACTGAATAAAATCTCTAATCAGTACAGATGAACGCAGAGAGGAGTGATGAAGAAAGTATGACAATTTGAGTAACACTACCACTACTACTGAGCATGTGAGTAGCGCTACCAGCCGTACGTAAAGCTGCACAGACATAAAAGAGCCAATCCCTATTTATCAGAGCTTACAATTTAATCAAAGAGGAGTTGAGCTGGTGTACTGTGACTTGATAAAGAGCCTGGGGGATTGTAAGCAAGAAGATAAGTGCAGCAACGGTGTGGGAAGACGGTGCAGCGATGACCACGAGAAGGAAAGCAGCGGATCTCAGAGAGTATGTATACTCGGGACCGCAAACAGGGAAGAGTGACATTGGGCAAAGTGAAAATAAACTTCATCAAGGAGGTACTGCAGAGCCATGGCCGGCCCGTCCATTGAGCGAGAATGTTTTTTGCACAGGGCCCCGCGTTTCAGGGGGCCCCGCGCAAAAAACATTCTGATCTAAAAGTAAAATTTAAAATAAAAAAAAAGCTGTCTGCTGCCACTGTCGGGGCCGTGGCGGCAGAATCGAGGTGCCGAGGGCCCCCCCCTGCCCGGCAGAGCCTGCCCTCCCCTGTATCAGCTCCCTCTTTGCAGCTGCAGTCACACACGCCGGCTTTCAGAGCGCGAGGGAAGAGTTTCTCCCTCGCGGCTCTGTTAAGTCCGCGGGGGCTGATGGGAAGTTCCCATCAGCCCCCGCGGGCTTAACAGAGCCGTGAAAGGGAAACTAGTCCCTTCGCGCTCTGAAAGCCGGCGCGTGTGGCTGCAGAGAGGGAGCTGATGCAGGGGAGGGCAGGCTCTGCCGGGCAGGGGGGGGCCCCACGGCACACTCGATTCTGCCACGGCGGCCCCGGCAGCGGCAGCAACAGCAGACAGCTTTTTTTTATTTTAAATTTTCCCTGGGCTGGGGGGGTAGGAGTGGTGATGGGCTATGGGGGAGCTAAGTCTGTATATGGGCTGATGGGATTAGGACTGGAAGTGGGTTGATGGGGGGTTAGGACTGGTAATGGGCTATGGGGGGCTTAAACTGAAAATTGGGTGATGGGGGTTAGGACTGGAAATGGGCTGGTGGGATTAGGACTGGGAGAGTGCTATGGGGGGCTAGGACTGGTAATGGGTTGGGGGGGTTTCTAGGACTGGAAATGGGCTGAGTGGAAGGGGGCTTGAACTGCAAATAGCTGATGGGGACGGGGCTTGGAATGGAAATGGGCTGAGGGGAAGTGGGGGGCTTGAACTGCAAATAGCTGATGGGGACGGGGCTTGGAATGGAAATGGGCTGAGGGGAAGTGGGGGGCTTGAATTGCAAATAGCTGATGGGGAGGGGGGCTTGGAATGGAAATGGGCTGAGTGGAAGGGGGCTTGAACTGCAAAAAGCTGATGGGAAGGGGGGCTTGGAATGGGCTCTTAGGGGAGGGAGCTAGGACAGGAAATGGGCTGATGAAGGGGCTAGGATAGGACTGGGAATTGGGTGTTGGGGGGAGCTAAGATTGGAAATGGGCTGTGGTGGGGGCTTGGATTGAAATGGACTCATGGAGGGGCTAGAACTGGAAGTAGGCTCATGGGGAGCTTGGATTAGAAATGGGCTGAGTGGAGGGGAGCTAGGATTTGACATGGGCTGATGGTGGGGCTAGGAAAGGACTAGAAATGGGCTGATGGGAGGCTGGTATTGGAAATGAGCTGATGAAGGGACTCGGATAGGACTGGAAATGGATGGGGGAGCTAGGACTGGAAATGGGCTGATGGGGAGCCAGGACTGGAAATGGGCTGATGTGGGGACTAGAAGGGAGTGGATACTGGGTGGGGCTGGAACTAGAAGGGAGCTGATGTTGGGAGAGATTAGAAGGGGATGGGACTGGGAGAGTGAAATGGAGAGGGGAAAAATATTTTGTGTGGGAGGGAAGAAAAATCTACAATTGGCCGGGTATTGGGAGACTAAGAGGGGATTGAGGATGGAGGGGTAAAATTTGAGTGGATGAAATAGGAATGAGGAAAGAGCAAAAGGAGAAAGATTAGTATGTTAAAGCAGATGTAGAGAGAGAATGGAAAAAAACTAGAAGAGAGAAGAAAGGACAAATGGACAGCAGACGATAGAGAGTTAGCAGAAGACACAAATAAACCAGAAGAAAGTGGCTGGAACAATTGCAACTGAAAAAAATGCACAAAAGGTACAAAGATATCTCTTTATTTTGAATTTATTAACTGGAATATGTCAGCTCTGGGAAATGTGCATCATTAATGTCTGTCTTTTGTTTAGTACAAGAGGAAATTAATTTATAGTTTTATTTCTACATTGTTGTTGTACATTCCAAGTTTGGCTTTTAGGGTTCCCAGTTTAATTATTGTCTTCCTGCTTTTAAATTGTGATTCCTTGTTTGGTGATGGTCTATGTTCTGCATGTGTAACTGAGCTGAGGTATTCTGTTTATGTAATTCCTATTTGACATTGCCACTTGTTCTCTTTCCCCAGTAGGTCATGTATTGTTATTCTCTGAAATGTATTGGTTTAATATTTGCAGTGTTGCCTTTTGATAGGTAGGGTATGGTGCTTTATGAGTCCTGGTAGTGCTGTTAGGATACGGTGGGTTTGCTATGGGTTCTAAATGGGCAGTGTTTGTAGTAGTTCCTAATGTGCCTGGCAGTTGGCACTGGATTATAGTAATGTAGAAATCTTTGTCTTTCTTTATCCATACACTCATGAAGAGGCATGTTTACTAAAAGTTAGTGTATGGTAACATTATGCAAATATTTATGCAAATGAGACCCCTTATGCAAATGAGGCCCCACACCAAGTCTCCGCACATGGCCCCGCACCCCCCTTGGGCTGCCCCTGTGCAGAGCGGGTGGTGGACGTGGAGATGGGGAGCGAGAAGACACCAGAAACAGATCCCCCCAAAAATATTACTAGGGCGGAGCTCAGAGACTGGTTCCTCAAAATTAAAAAAGAGGTACAGTCAGTGAAAAGTGAACTTAATGAGCTCTTGGGGCCCTTGAATGAAGAAACTGGAGAGCTGGTGTGCAGGATGGGGGACCACGAAAGTAGGCTGCAAGAACTTGAGCAGCTGCAGGAAGAAGGGACACAGAGAGGTGTAAAGCTAAGCTCCCAGCAGGAGGCCCTACTCTACAAACTGGAGGATCTGGAGAATCGATCGCGTCGAAAAAACATGAGAATCCGAGGGATCCCAGAGGAGAAAGAATTCCAGGATAGTGAAAAGGTGGCAGTGTCTGTGTGCCTAGAAGTGTTAAAGAAAGGGGGAGAGGAGGTTGCGGCTGTGGACATACAACTTGAAAGGGCACACAGAGCACAGGGGCCACCAGTAGGAAACAAGCCTAGGGACATCATAATTTGTCTGGCAAGATATAAAACGAAGGAGAAAATCGTCAACAAAATGAGAGGTTTCGGAGCCATTATGTGGCAGGACTACACGGTGCATATATATGAGGACTTGTCCGCTGGCACATTGCAGAGGAGGAGGGCAATGCAATCAGTGACGCATTTACTGAAGAAAATGGACGTTAAGTACCGATGGCTAGATACGTTTGGAATATCTTTAACCATCAAAGGGCGGACATGGCGGATATAGTCATCAGAGGAGGCGATAGGGGTCCTCCGAGAAGCGGGGCTGCGGACCCAGGAAGGATCCATGGGAGCAGGCTCACCGATGCGGAGGAGACAGCAGCAGCGAGGAGACAGTAAGGAGAGGAGGACCACTCGGACAATCGGGCAGGAGCTGCGAGATGATCAGATCGTGGGAGGAACCTGCGGACTGATAATATGTTGGGTATTTATTGTGGGGGAGGTGGAGGAGTGGATTAAGCTCTGCATGCTTTGGAGGGGCAGAGTGGGAAGGAAGGGAGGGAGAGGGGTGGGGAATGGGAGAATGGGGACGCTGAGGGAGCTACACCTGTGAATGCTTGAAGTGGGAATGGGGAGGGGAAGCAGGTGGGTGGTGGGTGGTGGGTGGTGGAGGGGTGAGTAAGGGAATTTTTATTTATTTATTTATTTAAAGGGTATTTCTATCCTGCGTTATCCTTTAATCAAGGCGGTGTAATGGAATGGAGGAGGAAGGGGTTAAGATGAAGAGTGGGGTGGGGAGGGGGAAGAGGGGGTTTTTAACATGGGCTGGTTGGGAAATAGAGGGCGGGAGAGCAAGAACAGGGTAGGTAAAGGGGGGAAATGTGATGCACAGGGTTGGGGGAGGTAGGGGGCGCACTACTCCTCGTGTATCCTCTGGAAGGGAAAGAGGATATGGTGGGATGGAGAGGGTGGGGAGGGTGGGAGGGGAAGGGGGGTGAGAGAGCTCCGGGGATGGGGAAGCGGGGGGGAGGTTTTGGAAGCAGGGATGAGCAGAAGAGGGAGGAGGAGGGGCAACTGGGTGAGTCGGGCGGGAGCACGGGGAGGGAGGGGTAGTGAGAGGAAGGGAGGGGAGGGCCAGGGGAAGGTGGGCCAGAGGAGGAAAATGTTAACAATCGCGACATTGAATGTTAAGGGATTGCGCACGAGACAGAAGCGGAACATGGTGGAGTTGGAGGGTAGAAGTTTAGGTGCGGATATTCTGTGCATACAAGAAACACACCTGCGGGTGGGGCAAGAATATCTACTGGAGTCTAGGCAATATCCTAAGGTGATCCTAGCAGGACAGAGAGCAAGCTCTAGGAAAGGGGGGGTGGGGATCTTGGTGGGATTTGAATATCAACATATGGTAAAGGGTACTTGTAGGGGGAAAGAAGGTAGATGGGTGGGGGTACATTTACAAATAGAGCGGGAAGAGGTGTGGGTAATCAGCTTATATTGGCCAAATGAGAAGCAGGGGGAGGCGTATGAGCAAATTCTGCAGGACTTGGAGGATTTTGGAAACACCCCCATAATCCTGGGAGGGGATTTTAATCTGACATGCAATCCCCGAATGGACACAAGTGGGGGGCAGGGGGGAGGAGGTCGACGGGATAGGCGCAGTTTGCATAAAATGCGGGAGAGATTAGGATTGGTGGATGTCTGGAGAAGCTGGCATCCGGGAGAGCAGAAGTACACGTTTTACTCTCCAGTACATGGAATTTATAGTAGGTTAGATATGATATGGGGGGGGGGGGGTGGACAATGGGTGGAGAGAGTAAAAGAAGTGGAACATGGCTTAATCACCTGGTCAGATCATGCCCCAGTGAGTGTAAAGTTTGATATGGGTACACAGATAATAGTTTAAAATTCTGGAAACTTAATGATTCCCTACTTGAGGAGGAGAGGTACATAGGGAAACTTAAGGATAATATAAAGGAATATATCCGGTTGAATGACACTGGGGAGGTGTCCAAGGGGGTGTTGTGGGATGGATTGAAGGCGGCAATAAGGGGACAGTTGGTAAGTCTGGGGGTGCAAGTAAAGAGGGAGAAAGGGGCTGCAGAAAAAGACTTGCTGTGGAAGTTGAGAAACCTTGAGAGAGCGCATCAAAGGGTGCACGATTCATATACCACTGCAGAGCTCATTAAGGTGAGGGCGGAGCTGAGCAAATTGCGGGCTCAAGAACTGGCATACCGGCTGGCGGTATTAAAGCAGGCCCATTTTGAAGGGGGGAATAAGGCGGGGAGGGTTTTGGCTTGTCGCCTAAAGGCAAGGAGGCAGGCAGCTTTTATAGATGGCTTTCGGAATAAGAAAGGGGAAATGGAACACCGAACCAAGGGTATTAGGAAGATCTTTCGGGAGTTTTATGAGAATTTGTATAAAAGTGAAGCGACGGTGGGGGGGGGCGGAGATTGCAGAGTTCCTGGAGAAATGTCATCTTCCGAGGGTAAATGGGGAGGAGAGGGATCGTTTAGGGCAAGAAATTCAGGAGGAAGAGGTAAGGAGTACTATAGCCACGCTAAAAATTGGGAAGGCGCCGGGTTTGGACGGATATACTGCAAAGTTTTATAAGGTAATGGCGGACCATATTACGCCCATTTTCACTCAGGTAGTGAATGGGGTCCTTCAAGGGGAAGGACTTCCAAAGTCTATGGCTGAGGTCGGCATAACAGTACTACCAAAACCCGGTAAAGATAGGGGGGTATGTGGATCTTACAGGCCAATATACTTAATAAATTTAGATGACAAAATCTTGGTGAAAGTATTGGCAAATAGGATCCAAGATAAGAACATAAGAACATAAGATATGCCATACTGAGTCAGACCAAGGTCCATCAAGCCCAGTATTCTGTTTCCAACAGTGGCCAATCTAGGTCATATGTACCTAGCAGTTTCCCCAAGGGACACAGGTTCCGCAATGCTGGTATTGGTTCAAGCATTGATATCCTGGGTCCCTTCTTAATAATGGTTTATGGACCTTTCCTCCAGGAACTTGTCCAAACCTTTTTTAAACCCAGCTACACTAACAGCCTACATCCTCCGGTAACAAATTCCAGAGTTTGATTACATGTTGAGTGAAATAATATTTTCTTTTATTAGTCTTAAATAGTTTACCCTGTAGCTTCATTGCATGTCCCCTAGTCTTTCTATATTCTGATAAGGTAAACAATCGATCTACGTTTACCCGTTCCACTCCGTTCATTAATTTATAGACTTCTATCATATCGCCCCTCAGCCGTCTCTTTTCCAGGTTAAAGAGCCCTAACCTTTTTAGCCTTTCTTCATAGGAGTATCCTTTCATCCCCTTTACCATTTTGGTGGCTCTTCTCTGAATCTTTTCTAAAATCGCTATATCCTTTTTAAGATACGGCGACCAGAATTGCACACAATATTCAAGGTGCGGTCTCACCATGGAACGATATAGAGGCATTATAATATCTTTTGTTTTATTTTCCATTCCTTTCCTTATCATACCTAGCATTCTATTTGCTCTCTTGGCCGCCGCTGCATACTGGGCCAAGGGTTTTAACATGGTATCCACAATGACGCCTAAATCTTTTTCCTGGGTAGTGGTTCCTAATGTGGAACCTTGCATCGTGTAACCACTTGCACTTGTCCACATTAAATTTCATCTGCCATTTTGATGCCCAGTCTTCCAATTTATCAAGATCCTCTTGCAATTTTCCACAATCCTCTTGGGTTTTAACAACTTTAAATAGTTTTGTGTCATCTGCAAATTTGATAACCTCACTCGTTATTCCACTTTCCAGGTCATTTATGAATATGTCAAAAAGCAGCGGACCCAGCACAGATCCCTGGGGTACACCACTATTCACCTTTCTCCATTGGGAAAATTGGCCATTTAGCCCTACCCTCTGCTTTCTATCTTTTAACCAGTTCCTGATCCACAATAGTACACTGCCTCCTATCCCATGACTCTTTAGTTTTGCCAAAAGTCTCTCATGAGGGACCTTGTCAAAGGCTTTCTGAAAGTCCAGATACACAATATCAACCGACTCACCTTTGTCCACCTGATTATTCACTCCTTCAAAAAAACATAACAGATTAGTAAGACAAGATCTTCCTTGTCTAAAGCCATGTTGGCTGTCTCCCATTAGGTCATGACTATCTACATGCTGAGTAATTTTATTCTTTATGATGGTTTCTACCATTTTTCCCAGTACTGATGTAGTGCCACAGCTGGTTCATCCAGATCAGACGGGTTTTGTTAAGGGGAGGCAGGGAAGCGACAATGTGAGAAAGCTTTTGAATATAGCATGGCATCTTCAAAGGTCTAAAGAATCGGCGATGATGGTCACTGTTGACGCAGAAAAAGCTTTTGACCGTGTGGAGTGGCCGTATATGTTTCAAGTGCTAGAGAACATGGGTTTTGGAGAGCAGTATATCAGTTGGATAAAAGCATTATACCAGGGGCCACGGGCTAGGGTGAGAGTGAGTAGCGGTTACTCAGAGAGTTTTGAGCTCCATAGGGGCACCAGACAGGGATGCCCGCTTTCGCCTCTACTGTTTGCACTAGCTATAGAACCGCTGACTGCCTACATTAGAAGAGAAGTGGATATAAAGGGGATAAGGATACGGGGGAGTGAGGTAAAGATTGGGTTATTTGCGGATGATATTATCTTTACCGTAACACAACCACTTATAATGTTACCAGTGTTAATGAAGACTATTCAGCGGTATATCCGGATAGTAGGCTATAAAATGAACCAGGGTAAAACTGAAATGTTGGGATTTAACTTAGCCCCTAGAGTGGAAGAGAGCTTGAGGCACAATTTTAGGTTGGCGCAGCCCATGCCATTTGAGGAGATGATGGGAAATAGGGGGATGCCCACTTGGATAATATCTAGGCTTTATAAGCTTTTGGGGGAACACAAGCCAGGGGCCATACGTAGCCAGCAGCAGTGGGAGGAGGAGTTGGGAAGTCAATGGGATCCCATGAGGTGGGATAGTATTTATATTAGAGCCCATAGAATGGCCCCAGGGACAGCAATGTTGGAAAATAGCTTGAAGCTAAGATTGTGAATGTATTGGACCCCAGTGCGGCTCCATGCGCTGTATCCAGACAGCCTGGAGCACTGTTGGAAGGGGTGTGGGGCAAGAGGGGACCTATTCCATATGGTTTGGAGCTGCCCTATTGTACGGGACTATTGGATAGGTGTGTAAAAACTTACTGTGGATATTACAAAGGTGAAGGTACAGTTCACCCCAGGTATGGTAATACTGAATGAGGAGGCGGAGGGAGGAGGAGGTGGGGAAGTGGGTTGGGAAGGCTACAGGGGTACTGCGTAATTGTGGGCTGGATGAGTCTTCTCCGATGGTGGAAGAAAATTGGGGTACCTCCGTTAACAGAGGTGGTGGGGAGAATGGAACAGCTATGGAGCTTCTGTGTGATCGAAGCACACAAAGCATAATCTTACAAGGTATAACAAGGTGTGGGAGCAGTATGTATGGTGGAGGGTGGGGGGTGGAATATTGGTGTGCGAAAACAGAAGGGGATGGATCTGTAAGAGGGTAGAGACTTGGATTTATCCTTACCTTCGTAATTGTACACTACTGGAAAGTTTACCTATGTTTACACCGTGAGTCAGCCCCTGGGGCTTACAAGGTCTATAAAGAATACCATGGGTGCAGTCTAATGATAATGGTTAATGTTAACTGTTGTAATGTTGAAAGAAGATTTTGAGTAAAGTGTGAAAGGGTGAGAGTTTTGAAAGAGGGGATGGGGGTGAGATAGGAGGAATGGGAGGGGGAGGGAGAGGGGGTAGAGGGAGGGGGATGGGGGTAAGGGGGGAATGACCTACTGATTCATACTCATCTTCACAATTATGATTATGGTTGGAAGATATTAGCTTGTTATTGTATAGGAAGGAAGCACTTGATAGACCGGTTGCGGTCCTTAGATGTGTCAATGTATGTTTGTATTGAAAAATGAATAAAGAATAAATTATAAAAAAAAAAAAATCCTGCTCTTTACAGAAACCTACGAGCAGATAGACAGTCCCCACCCAAGCGGTATTGCAACTACCCCAGCCAACTCAAGAGCAGATAGACAACAGTCCCCACCCGATCGGTATTGCAATGTAAATACCCCCACAAACTCAATACCCAATTAACCCAACTATACCCTCATAATAAAAGTAACCCTCAAATTGTGCTGTCTTAATGTTCTTAAATACCCTCATATTAAATGTTCTAAAGCACCCACATGTTAAATGTAACCCAATTGTGATGTGATGTGCCCACTTTGATTGTAGGATAAGGTGGAATACAAGTCTGTCTAAATAAATAAATAATAAATAAATACTGGGTCAGACCAAGGTCCATTAAGCCCAGTATCCTGTTTCCAACAGTGGCCAATCTAGGTCAAAAGTACCTAGCAGATTCCCCAAAAGGCACATTCCACAAAGCTTGTATTGAGTCAAGCAGTGATATCATGGGTCCCTTTTAATAATGGTTTATGGACCTTTCCTCCAGGAACTTGTCCAAACCTTTTTTAAACCCAGATACAGCTAACAGCTATTACTACATCCTCCGGTAACAAATTCCAGAGTTTGATTACACGTTGAGTGAAAAAATATTTTCTCTAATTAGTCTTAAATAGTTTACCCTGTAGCTTCATTGCATGTCCCCTAGTCTTCCTATATTCTGTTGAGGTAAACAATCAATCTATGTTTATCCGTTTCACTCCATTCATTAAATTATAGACCTCTATCATATCTCCCCTCAGCCGTCTCTTTTCCAGGTTAAAGAGCCAAAAACATTTTAGCCTCTCTTCATAGGAGTATCCTTCCATCCCTTTACCATTTTGGTGGCTCTTCTCTGAACCTTTTTTAATAACGCTATGTCCTTTTTAAGATACGGCGACCAGAATTGCACACAATATTCAAGGTGCGGTCGCACTATGGAACGATACAGAGGCATTATAATATCCTTTGCTTTATTTTCCATTCCTTTCCTTATGATACCTAGCATTCTATTTGCTCTCTTAGCCGCCACTGCACACTGGGAGGAGGATTTTAACATGTTATCCACGATGATGCCTAAATCTTTTTCCTGGCTGGTGGTTGCTAATGTGGAACCTTGCATTGTATAACCATAGCTTGGGTAGTTCTTTCCTAGTTTCATAACTTTGCACGTGTACACATTAATATTAATCTGCCATTTAGATTTATTTATTTATTTATTTAGACATTCTTGTATACCACCTTATCCTTCAATCAAAGTGGTTACGTCACATTTAGATGCCCAGTCTTCCAATTTATCAAGATCCTCTTGCAATTTTCCACAATCCTCATGGGTTTTAACAATTTAAATGGTTTTGTGTCATCTGCAAAATTGATAACCTCACTCGTTATTCCCTTTTCCAGGTCATTTATGAATATCTCAAAAAGCAGCGAACCCAGCACAGATCCCTGAGGTACTCCACTATTCACCTTTCTCCATTGGCAAAATTGGCCATTTAGCCCTACCCTCTGCTTTCTATCTTTTAACCAGTTCCTGATCCACAATAGTACACTGCCTCCTATCCCATGACTTTTTAGTTTTGCCAAAATTCTCTGATGAGAGACCTTGTCAAAAGCTTTCTGAAAGTCCAGATACACTATATCACCTTTGTCTGCCTGTTTTTTCACACCTTCAAAAAAAACATAACAGATTAGTAAGACAAGATCTTCCTTGTCTAAAGCCATATTGGCTGTCTCCCATTAAACCATGACTATCTACATGTTCAGTAATTTTGTTCTTTATGATGGTTTCTACCATTTTTCCTGGTACTGACGTCAGGCTCACCCCTGGAACCCTTTTTAAAAATTGGTACTACATTGGCCATCCTCCAGGTATTACAGATGATTTTAATGATAGTTCACAGATTACTAATAGCAGGTCCGGAATCTCATATTTCAGTTCTTTCAACACCCTTGGATGTATACCATCCGGTCCAGGTGACTTGCCACAATTCAGTTTATCAAATAGCTGTAATACATTTTCCCAGTTTATCGATATTTCCTTCAATTCTTCCGCAGTATCACCTTTAAATATCACTTCATCCCTACATCTTCCTCAGTAAAGACCGAAGCAAAGAATTCATTCAGTCTCTCTGCTATGGCCTTGTCCCCTCTTAGTGCCCCCTTTACCCCTCTATCATCCAACTGATTCTCTCACAGGTATTTTGCTACGAATGTACTTGAAAAAGTCTTTATTATGCGTTTTTGCTTCCACAGCAAGCTTCTTCTCAAATTCTCTCTTTGCTTGCCTTATCACTGCCTTGCATTTAACTTGACAGTGCTTGTGGTGTTTCCAGTTTTCGTCATTTGGCTCTTTTTTCCATTTCCTGAAAGATGCTTTTCTGGCAACAACAGTCTCTCTGACCTCACCTTTAAACCATGATGGCAATTTTTTGGACTTCCTTCCATTTTTCTTAAAGCGTGGGCTTCCAAGATAGTTTTTTTTAAACAACACCCAAGCGTGATGTAAGTCTTTAAAGTTTGCAACTGCTCATTTTATTATTTTCTTAAATATTTTCCTCATTTTATCGTAGTCTCCCTTTTGTATGTTAAAAGGTAGTACTGTGGATTTCCTTACCATCCCTCCTCCATTAATTAAATCAAACGCGATGAGGCTATGATCACTATTCCCAAGTGGCCCCAACACCCTTATCTCTTGCACCAGATCTGGTATTCCACTAAGGACTAGATCCCCCAGCACCCTTGTCTCTTGCACCAGATTTTGTATACCACTAAGGACTAGGTCCAAAATGGCTTCCCCTCTGGTCGGTTCATGAACCAGCTGCTTCAAGAAGCAGTCATTTATTTCATCTGGAAACTTTATCTCCCTAGCATGTCCTGCCGTGACACTGACCAAGTCAATACCAGGGTAATTGAAATCACCCATTATTATTACTGTGCTGTAACTTTTATTAACTTCCCTGATTTCTTTGAGCATTTCATCATCTACTTTTTTCATTCTGGCCAGGTGGTCAATAGTATACTGCCACTGCCATCACCTTCCCCTTTTGACATGGAATTTCAATCCATAGAGATTCTACAGAAAATTTTGTTTCCTGCAAAACTATAATCCTTTGTGACTGAATGTCCTCTCTAACATAGAGTGCAACCCCTCCACCAATTTGATCTTCTCTATCATTATGATATAGTTTGTACCCAGGGAGAAAATCATACATGTGACACTCAATGCAAAAGACTGGAAAGTCCCCATTTTTCTTCTGGACTGCTGTCTGCATCTTAGTTTTAAGCTTGTGTTTAGATATTTAAGTTCTTTACTTTCTAAGGGTTGCTAGGGATACTTACACTAATAAAACTATACCTAATACATTTAATGTACCTTGTTCACCTGAAGCTTAATTAATCTCAGGTCCTTAATATATGCCTGATGAGGATAAACAGCTGCACCTGAGAGCAGCTCCTTTGCTTTAAGAGGTGTAAGTACCTATAAAGCTACAATTATCCCAGGGGCAGGTGAGTTTCGGAGAGGGAGGAAGGGAAAGGAGACTTATTAAAAGCTGGCTGCCACACAGTTCCCTGTCCTGTGCCTCTAAGGTAATCTGTGACCAATTTCCAGGGGGAGTCTCACAGCCCTTGCTTGGATAGAGGGAGTCTTGGGGTCTAACTTTAACCAGAAATTTCTCTTTTGTGTTTTAAATTTAAACTGAAATATCTTTGTTGCTACTAGGCCCTGACTGATTTAACAAATACACTGGGTTCACAGATTAACCAGCTTTAATCCAAAGAATTCCCTTCTCTCCAAGATTCAGAAAAATTCCTAGAAGTAAATACTCACAATTGCAGATCTCTCTCCCGAAGTAGCAGTCCCCTTTTGTGATCCTTCAAGACTCAATGTTCAAATTTCCTAGTCTGCTATGGACAATATCAGCAGCAATGGGACTTGGGAGAAAGGGGAAAGGGATAGGCTTGTTTGTCAGCTTGCAAAAAGTTTAATACGATTGGTGAAGTGCCTTTCACATCTTTCCTCTTCCCAAAATAGCTCTGGTTGGTCTGTCCCTCCCCTGCCCACTCAATCATGGGCACAGTATCTGCCAAAAATGAATGGAACAAATGAGGATTCAGTTCAAACCGTCAAAGACCTAAGCATATGTGCCCATGGAAATAGTACCAGTCTCTACTCTCTGGGAATGCCTACAAGTATACCTATATGTATATCCTGGGGAAAAAGGATAATCTTTGGGTTAAAGTAGATAAATCTGTGTATTTTAGAATTCAGTGTGTTTGCTGAGTCAGTCAGGTCTTAGTACCACCAGAGAACTTTTCATTTAAATCAAATCAGAGTATAGCTTAGCATATAAGTAGAAGAAATAGTCTCTCAGTACAAAGAACTAAACTTGTTTCTAGTGACCTATAGAAAGAGGCCTTTCAAGTTAGGAAGCAAAAGATCTTAAATAGGTGTTAAAGTCAAGTGACAGATCAAAGGGGCAATTTTAAAGGCTCCCCCCCTGTGTGAATCATCCAAGAAATTGGTAAGACTTTGCCTTAGAGGCACAGGTCAGGGCACTGTGTAGCAAGCTAGCCTGTAAGCCTTCTTTCCCTCCCTCCCATCCCTGTTATAATCTTAGCTTTATAGGGTCTTAAACCTATAAAAGAGGAAAGGTGTCCATAATTACTTTCAGGTGTGCTGGTTATTATCCTCATCAGAAAGATATTATTAAGGACCTGAGATTAATTATTCTTGAGGTGAACAAATTCCATTTAACATATAAGGTATAGTTGTTTATTTAACCGTTTTTTATACCCCTTTATCATTTTTTAAAAAAAGCGGTTTACATTGCAACTTAAACATGTACATTAATAGCTTGGATTTTTTCTGAGTAATGGAGGGTTAAGTGCCTTGCCCAAGGTGTGCTAGTGGGAATTGAACCCTGGCTTTTTGGTTTCCAAGCCAGTGCTCTAACCGTTAGGCTACTCCTCAACTCTTGTGCATCAATATAAGTATCCCTTGCGAAACTAAGTAAGTAAACAACTTTAATATCTGAACAAAACCTTAAAACTAAGATGCAGACAGTAGTTCAGCAGTGAGATGCGGGCTTTCCAGTCTTTTGCATCGAGTGTCACTTGTATGTTTTTCTCCCAGTTGGTGAGGCGTCTTACGTGTGCACTAGATGCAAAGAGCTCTTTGCTCTCAGGGAATGAGTCTGATCTCTGGAGGCTAGAGTAGCAGATTTGGCGGACATAAGGAAGGCAGAGAAATATATAGATGAGACCTACAGAGACATAGTACTGAAGTCCCACCTCCAGTCTGGCAAACTCCCTGTTGCCATGGAGGAGAGTGGTCACATGAAAGGAGAGAATCACCCTGGTGTAGCAGGAATTGATCTTGTAGCATGGACCTGTCCTCCAGGTGATGTAAAACTCTCTAGCACCAAGGAGGTTTCTCCAGGGTCATATGCTCATGAGGGGAGGGTTAGGATGGCTGTTATAGTTGGTGATTCCATCATTAGGCATGTAGATAGCTGGGTGGCAGGTGGACATGAGGATCGCCTGGTAACTTGCCTGCCTGGTGCGAAGGTAGCAGACCTCACTCACATAGACAAGGTATTAGATAGCACTGGGGAGGAGTCTGCTATCTTGGTCAATTGATCAAAATGAGGCATTGAAAGTCCTTGCTGGGCTAGATTAGGGTGGAGCTTTGTCAGAGAGATTGCCAAAAGAGTATGTTATGAAGCCCCTTAATTTAGTGTTGAAAAATATTTTTTTCTGTTTCAACGGTAATTTTTATTAACAAAAATTTGGCATGGCCATGGGTGCTACAATAGCGCCCACTGTATCAAATTGTTATATGACCTTTTTTGAGCAACACTACCTTTATGAGTCAAGCTGGATGACACATATATTGCTAAGGAAAAGGTTTCTGGATGATATCCTTTGCATATGGAAGGGAAATCTAACATCTTTGGAACAGTTCACTATCTATTGCAATTCTTTGAAGCCTAATATACAATTTGATAATACTTATGCTACAAGATTGGCTTTCTTAGTTATATTGATTATGTGGAGAGTCATTTCCTTACTACTTTATATCAAAAAGCAGTAGCTCGAAATAATTTATTGAAATATTTCAGTCATCATCCTATGAAGTTGAAGAATGTTCTCCCAGTCAGTCCCAGTTTTTGAACCTGGAAAAGAGACGCCTGAGGGGAGATAAGATAGAGATCTATAAATTAATGAATGGAGTGGAGCAGGTAAATGTAGATTGATTGTTTACGGCATCAAAAAGCAGAAAGACTAGGGGACATGCAGGGAATCTACATAAGAACATAAGATATGCCATACTGAGTCAGACCAAGGTCCATCAAGCCCAGTATCCTGTTTCCTACAGTGGCCAATCTAGGTCATACGTACCTAGCAGTTTCCCCAAAAGACACAGGTTCCGCAATGCTTGCACTGGGTCAAGCATTGATATCATGGGTCCCTTCTTAATAATGGTTTATGGACCTTTCCTCCAGGAACTTGTCCAAACCTTTTTTAAACCCAGCTACACTAACAGCCTTTACTACATCCTCCGGTAACAAATTCCAGAGTTTGATTACACGTTGAGTGAAAAAATATTTTCTTTTATTAGTCTTAAATAGTTTACCCTGTAGCTTCATTGCATGTCCCCTAGTCTTTCTATATTCTGATAACGTAAACAATTGATCTACGTTTACCCGTTCCACTCCGTTCATGAATTTATAGACTTCTATCATATCTCCCCTCAGCCGTCTCTTTTATAGGTTAAAGAACCCTAACCTTTTTAGCCTTTCTTCATAGGAGTATCCTTCCATCCCTTTTACCATTTTGGTGGCTCTTCTCTGAACCTTTTCTAATAGTGCTATATCCTTTTTAAGATACGGCGACCAGAATTGCACACAATATTCAAGGTGCAGTCTCACCATGGAACAGTATAGAGGCATTATAATATCTTTTATTTTATTTTCCATTCCTTTCCTTATGATACCTAGCATTCTATTTGCTCTCTTGGCTGCCGCTGCACACTGGGCCGAGGGTTTTAACATGTTATCCACAATGATGCCTAAATCTTTTTCCTGGGTGGTGGTTCCTAATGTGGAACCTTGCATTGTGTAACCATAGTTTGGGTTGTTCTTCCCTAGGTGCATAACTTTGCACTTGTCCACATTAAATTTCATCTGCCATTTTGATGCCCAGTCTTCCAATTTATCAAGCTCCTCTTGCAATTTTCCACAATCCTTTTGGGTTTTAACAACTTTAAATAGTTTTGTGTCATCTGCAAATTTGATAACCTCACTCGTTATTCCACTTTCCAGGTCATTTATGAATATGTCAAAAAGCAGCGGACCCAGCACAGATCCCTGGGGTACTCCACTATTCACCTTTCTCCATTGGGAAAAATGGCCATTTAGACCAACCCTCTGCTTTCTATATTTTAACCAGTTCCTGATCCACAATAGTACACTGCCTCCTATCCCAAAACTCTTTAGTTTTGCCAAAAGTCTCTGATGAGGGACCTTGTCAAAGGCTTTCTGAAAGTCCAGATACACTATATCAACCAACTCTCCTTTGTCCACCTGTTTATTCACACTTTCAAAAAAACATTACAGATCAGTAAGACAAGATCTTCCCTGTCTAAAGCCATGTTGGCTGTCTCCCATTAGGCCATGACTATCTACATGCTGAGTAATTTTATTCTTTATGATGGTTTCTACCATTTTTCCCGGTACTGACGTGAGTCTCACCGGTCTTTAGTTTCCCAGATCACCCCTGGAACCCTTTTTAAAAATTGGTGTTACATTGGCGATCCTCCAATCTTCAGGTATTAGAGACGATTTTAATGATAGTTCACAAATTACTAATAGCAGGTCTGCAATTTCATATTTCAGTTCTTTTAACACCCTTGGATGTATACCATCCAGCCAGGTGATTTGCTACTCTTCAGTTTATCTAATAGTTGTAATACATCTTCCTGATGTATCGATATTTCCTTCAACTCTTCTGCAACTTTAAATACCACTTCAGTCATGTGTAACATCCCTATATCTTCCTCAGTAAAGACCGAAGCAAAGAATTCATTCAGTCTCTCCGCTATCGCCTTGTCGACTCTTAGTGCCCCTTTAATTCTTCTATCATCTAATAGACCAACTGACTCTCTCACAGGTTTTTTGCTACGTATCTACTTGAAAAAATCTTTATTTCCCATTTTTGCTTCCGCAGCAAGCTTCTTCTCAAATTCTCCCTTTGCCTGCTTTATCAATGCCTTGCATTTGACCTGCCAGTGCTTGTGCTGTTTCCAGGTTTCGTCGTTTGGCTCTTTTTTCCATTTCCTGAAAGATGCTTTTTTAGCAACAACAGCCTCTCTGACCTCACCTTTAAACCATGCTGGCAGTTTTTTGGACTTCCTTCCACTTTTCTTAAAGCGTGGAATACAGCTGGTCTGGGCTTCCAAGATAGTATTTTTCAACAACACCCAAGCTGATGTAAGTCTTTAACCTTTGCAACTGCTCCTTTTAGTTTTTTCTTAACTATTTTCCTCATTTTATCATAGTCTCCCTTTCGAAAGTTAAAAGGTAGTACTGTGGATTTCCTTACTATCCCTCCTCCACTAATTAAATCAAAGGCAAGCATGCTATGATCACTATTGCCAAGTGGCCCACAACACCCTTATCTCTTGCACTAGATCTGGTGTTCCACTAAGGACTAGGTCTAATATGGCTTCCCCTCTGGTCGGTTCATGAACCAGCTGCTCCAAGAAGCAGTCATTTATTTTATCTAGGAACTTTATCTCCCTAGCATGTCCTGCCGTGACACTGACTCAGTCGATACCTTGGTAATTGAAATTACCCATTATTATTACCACGCTGTAACTTTTGTTAGCTTCCTTGATTTCTTTGAGCATTTCATCATCCATTTGTTCATTCTGGCCAGGCGGTTGATAGTACACCCCCACTGCCATCGCCTTCCCCTTTTTACATGGAATTTCAATCCTTAGAGATTGTACAGCCAATTTAGTTTCCTGCAAAACTTTAATCCTTTCTGACTCAATGCCCTCTCTAACATAGTGCGCAACCCCTCCACCAATTTGATCAGCTCTATCATTACGATATAGTTTGTACCCAGGTATCACAGTGTCTCACTGGTTGACCTCCTTCCACCATGTCTCTGATATTCCAATCATATCTAACCTCTCATTTAGTGCTATATATTCTAACTCTCCCATCTTATTTTTTAGACTTCTAGCATTTGCATACAAGCATTTTAGAGACTTTATTTTATTCATATTAATTTGGCTATTGGTAGACATGGGTAATTTGGGATCTTTAAGCTCTGTCTGTTCCATACTCGAGGGCATTTGGGCTACTTTACTCTTTTTTGGAACCTCTCTGCTTTTGGTAGTATCCTTCAAGGATACATTCTTCCGAACCATCCGCTCTTGGGCGACTGTCGGCTTTCCCCTATTATCTAGCTTAAAAGCTGCTCTATCTCCTTTTTAAAGGTTAATGCCAGCTGCCTGGTTCCATCCCAGTTAAGGTGAAGCCATCCTTTCGGAAGAGCCCCTCCTTTCCCCAGAATGATCCCCAGTTCCTAACAAATCCAAACCCCTCATCTCTGCACCATTGTCTCATCCACGCATTGAGACTCCGGAGCTCTGCCTGCCTTTTGGGTCCTGCACGTGGAACGGGAAGCATTTCGGAGAACGCTACCCTAGAAGTTCTGGATTTCAACTTCCTACCTAAAAGCCTAAATTTAGCCTCTAGAACCTCCCTACCACATTTTCCTATGTCATTGGTACCGACATGTACCAAGACAGCAGACCCCTCCCCAGCACTATCTAAGACCTTATCTAGGTGGCGCATGAGGTCCGCTGGTTCATGAACCGACCAGAGGGGAAGCAATATTAGACCTAGTCCTTAGTGGAACACCAGATGTAGTGCAAGAGATAAGGGTGTTGGGGCCACTTGGCAATAGTGATCATAGCATGATCGCCTTTGATTTAATTAGTGGAGGAGGGATAGTAAGGAAATCCACAGTACTACCCTTTAACTTTCGAAAGGGAGACTATGATAGAATGAGGAAAACAGTTAAGAAAAAACTAAAAGGAGCAGTTGCAAAGGTTAAAGACGTACATCAAGCTTGGGTGTTGTTGAAAAATACTATCTTGGAAGCCCAGACCAGCTGTATTCCACGCTTTAAGAAAAGTGGAAGGAAGTCTAAAAAATTGCCAGCATGGTTTAAAGCTGAGGTCAGAGAGGCTGTTGTTGCCAAAAAAGCATCTTTCAAGAAATGGAAAAAAGAGCCAAATGATGAAACCTGGAAACAGCACAAGCACTGGCAAGTCAAATGCAAGGCATTGATAAGGCAGGCAAAGAGAGAATTTGAGAAGAAGCTTGCTGCGGAAGCAAAAACGCGAAATAAAGACCTTTTCAAGTACATTCGTAGCAAAAAACCCGTGAGAGAGTCAGTTGGTCCATTAGATGATAAAGGGGTTAAAGGAGCACTAAGAGGCGACAAGGCGATAGCGGAGAGACTGAATGAATTCTTTGCTTCGGTCTTTACTGAGGAAGATGTAGGGATGTTACCCACGACTGAAGTGGTATTTAAAGGTGTGGAAGAATTGAAGGAAATATCGATACATCGGGAAGATGTCTTACAACTATTAGATAAACTGAAGAGTAGCAAATCACCTGGGCCGGATGGTATACATCCAAGGGTGTTGAAAGAACTGAAATTTGAGATTGCAGACCTGCTATCAGTAATCTGTGAACTATCATTAAAATCATCTCTAATACCTGAGGATTGGAGGATCGCCAATGTAACACCAATTTTTAAAAAGGGTTCGAGGGGTGATCCGGGAAACTACAGACCGGTGAGCCTGACATCAGTACCGGGAAAAATGGTAGAAACCATCATAAAGAATAAAATTACTCAGCATATAGATAGTCATGACCTAATGGGAGACAGCCAACATGGCTTTAGACAAGGAAGATCTTGTCTTACTAATCTGTTATGTTTTTTTGAAGGAGTGAATAAACAGGTGGACAAAGGTGAGTCGGTTGATATTGTGTATCTGGACTTTCAGAAAGCCTTTGACAAGGTCCCTCATGAGAGACTTTTGGCAAAGCTAAAGAGTCATGGGATAGGAGGCAGTGTACTACTGTGGATCAGGAACTGGTTAAAAGATAGAAAGCAGAGGGTAGGGCTAAATGGCCAATTTTCCCAATGGAGAAAGGTGAATAGTGGTGTACCCCAGGGATCTGTGCTGGGTCCGCTGCTTTTTGACATATTCATAAATGACCTGGAAAGTAGAATAACGAGTGAGGTTATCAAATTTGCTGATGACACAAAACTATTTAAAGTTGTTAAAACCCAGGAGGATTGTGGAAAATTGCAAGAGGATCTTGATAAATTGGAAGACTGGGCATCAAAATGGCAGATGAAATTTAATGTGGAGAAGTGCAAGGTTATGCACCTAGGGAAGAACAACCCAAACTATGGTTACACGATGCAAGGTTCCACATTAGGAACCACCACCCAAGAAAAAGATTTAGGCGTCCTTGTGGATACCATGTTAAAACCCTCGGCCCAGTGTGCAGCGGCGGCCAAGAGAGCAAATAGAATGCTAGGTATGATAAGGAAAGGAATGGAAAATAAAACAAAAGATATTATAATGCCTCTATATCGTTCCATGGTGAGACCGCACCTTGAATATTGTGTGCAATTCTGGTCGCCGTATCTTAAAAAGGATATAGCGATTTTAGAAAAGGTTCAGAGAAGAGCCACCAAAATGGTAAAGGGGATGGAAGGCTACTCCTATGAAGAAAGGCTAACAAGGTTGGGGCTCTTTAACCTGGAAAAGAGACGGCTGAGGGGAGATATGATAGAAGTCTATAAATTAATGAACGGAGTGGAACGGGTAAACGTAGATCGATTGTTTACCTTATCAGAATATAGAAAGACTAGGGGACATGCAATGAAGCTACAGGGTAAACTATTTAAGACTAATAAAAGAAAATATTTTTTCACTCAACGTGTAATCAAACTCTGGAATTTGTTACCGGAGGATGTAGTAAAGGCTGTTAGTGTAGCTGGGTTTAAAAAAGGTTTGGACAAGTTCCTGGAGGAAAGGTCCATAAACCATTATTAAGAAGGGACCCAGGATATCAATGCTTGAACCAATACAAGCATTGTGGAACCTGTGTCCCTTGGGGAAACTGCTAGGTACGTATGACCTAGATTGGCCACTGTTGGAAACAGAATACTGGGCTTGATGGACCTTGGTCTGACCCAGTATGGCATATCTTATGTTCTTATGTTCTTATGTTACCTTCGCACCAGGCAGGCATGTTACCAGGCGATCCTCACGTCCACCAGCCACCCAGCTATCTACATGCCTAATGATCGAATCACCAACTATAAGGCTGTCCTAACCCTACCCTCATAGGCACATGGCCCTGGAGAAACTTCCTCGGTGCAAGAGTGTTTTACATCACCTGGAGGACAGGTCCTAGTTACAGGATCACTTCCTGCCACACCAGTGCTACAGTGTAACCTATTTAAGACTAATAAGAGAAAATATTTTTCACTCAACACGTAATCAATTGCTGGAATTTGTTACCAGAGAATGTAGTAAAAGCTTTAAGTGTAGCTGGTTTTAAAAAAGGTTTGGACAAGTTCCTGGAGGAAAGTTCCATAAACCATTATTAAAGAAGACTCAGGTAATCCACTGCTTGCCCCAATACAAGCATTGTGGAACCTGTGTTTTTTGTTAGTACCAATGACATAGGAAAGTATGATAGGGAGGTTCTGGAGGCCAAATTAAGGCTTTTAGGTAGGAAGTTGAAATCCAGAACTTCCAGATTAGCATTCTCAGAAATGCATTCTGTTCCACGTGCAGGACCCAAAAGGCAGGCAGAGCTCTGGAGTCTCAATGCGTGGATGACACGATGGTGCAAGGAAGAGGGTTTTGGATTTTTTACAGCATTCTGGGGAAAGGAGGGGCCTTTCCAAAGGGATGGGCTCCACCTTAACCGGGACGGAACCAGGCTGCTGGCATTAACCTTTAAAAAGGAGATAAAGCAGCTTTTAAACTAGATAATAGGGGAAAGCCGACAGCCGCTCAAGAGCACATGGCTCAGAACAATGTGTCCTTGAAGGATACCAGCAAACAATTGAAGTTAGGGCATATCGACAGAGAGGTTCCAATAAAGACAAAAGTAAAACAAAAACCCTTGAGTAAAGAGCAGACAGAACTTAAAGATTCCAAAACTTGCCAATTGTTTCTACTGTTCTATGTATATTAGTTAAATTGTTCTAAAAAAGTTTATTGTAAAAAAATAATAATAATTCCATTATTATTTTCGTTACGTTATCTGTAAACCGCATCTGATCTCTGGAAGAAGCGGTATATAAGAATGTACAAATAAATAAATTACACCTGCCTACCAATAACCAATTTAATATGAATAAAATACAGCCTCTAAAGTGCTTGTATGCAAATGCTAGGTCTAAAAAATAAGATGGGAGAGTTAGAAAATAGAGCACTAAATTAGAGGTTAGATATGATTGTTATCTCAGAGACATAGTGGAAAGAGGACAAACAGTCCGACACTGTGATAGCTGGGTACAAACTATATCATAATGATAGAGCAGATCAAATTGGCTCTGTGTTAGGGAGGGCAATGACTCACACAGGATTAAAGTATTGCAGGAAACAAAATACACAGTAGAATCTCTATGGATTGAAATTCCATGTAAAAAGGGGCAGGTGATGACAGTGCCAGAATAAACAAATGAATGATGAAATGCTCAAAGAAATCAGGGAAGCTAAAGTTACAATACAGAAAAAATAATTGGTGATTTCAATTACCCCAGTATCAACTGGGTCAGTGTTATGGCAGGACATGCTAGGGAGATGAAGTTTCTAGATGAAATAAATGACTGCTTCTTGGAGAAGCTGGTTCATGAACCGACAAGAGGGGAAGCCATTTTGGACCTTAGTCCTTAGTGGTACACAAAGTCTGGTGCAAGAGACAAGGGTGCTGGGGCCACTTGGCAATAGTGATCATAGCATGATCACGTTTGATTTCATAAATGGAAGAAGGACAGCAAGGAAATTCACAGTACTGCCTTTTAACTTTCAAAAAGGAGACTATGATAAAATGAGGAAAATAGTTAAGAAAAAACTAAAAGGAGCAGTTGCAAAGGTTAAAGATTTACTTCAAGCATGGGCATTGTTTAAAAATAATATCTTGGAAGCTCAGACCAGTTGTATTCCATGCTTTAAGAAAGGTAGAAGAAAGTCCAAAAAACTGCCAACATGGTTTAAAGGTGAGGTCAAAGAGACTGTTGTAGCAAAAAAACCATTTTCAGGAAATGGAAAAAGGAGTCAAATGACAAAAACTGGAAACAAGCACTGGCAAGTTAGATACAAGGCATTGACAAGGCAGGGAAAGAGAGAATTTGAGAAGAAGCTTGCTGTGGGAGCAAAAATGCATAATACATACTTTTTCAAGTACATTCGTAGTAAAAAAAAACCCGTGAGAGAGTCAGCTGGATGATTAGATAATAGAGGGGTAAAAAGGGCACTAAGGGGTATGTTTACTAAACCGCGCTCAAGTGCGCGGCGCACAATAGCGTGCGCTAAGGTACCTTAGCGCACGCTAATGATGCTTTTTTGTGCCCTGCACACGTGCGCACCGCACTAAAGGGCCCGCTCATGTGCGCGGCTCGCTGATGTGCGATAAAGGCGTGGAAAGGCTCTCGCAGGGCGGAGGAAGGCTCCCCAGGGGCGGAGAGACGGGGTCAATGGGTGAAGAGTGGGAGGGGAGAGGCTACCCGCACAGGAGCGGGGCTGAAATTCAAGCTTAAAAATACCGCGAGTGAAAACCTCGCGGTAGAGCCGATTTAAAGGGAAGAGAAACCATTTCTGTCAGCAATGTACAGCAAAACCAGGGAAACCTACAAAACGTGAGCAGTGTGATACATGTGCACGGAACAAAAGGGCAAATAAAAATTAAAAATGACCCCAACAAAATATATAAAAATCATAAGCAAGCTGGGCAATACTGAGAGTAATGGGAAACATCAAAAAGCACTCCCAACAAAGCCCCCCCAAAAAAATATGAATTTTAGAAGGGTCTACGCTCCATCCCCATACAAGATGAATGATCCCGCAGTGAAATAACAATGATCAGGGTTTCCCTCTCCATTGGACAGGTTACCTATGGCATGCACATGTTCTACAACAGCAGGGTGGGCAGGTCGGAATGGGCAATTGGACAGATGCTGGGAAAGGAGATTCAGAGGGCTGCAGGCAGCACATGCTGTGGTGCAGCTGGGGCACAGTGCAGACTAGGCAGATGCCTAGATGGCACCTAGGAATGCTGAAACTGAACAGCAGCCAGACAGCAACTGATGAGGGCACAACATGGGCATGAGAGTGTTTAGCACAGTGTCACAGGGGACAGTACCCAGCAGGTTCCCCCAAGGGCACAGAAATTGGCAGGCAGTGATTGGGGGACGTGCGGACAGATATGCAGGCACCCCTACCCCAGAACCCGCACCATAGGCAGCCGCCTACCCGCACACAGGATGGCCTGAGACTGCGTACCACCAGTACCACCAGAAGAAGGGCATGTCAGCATGGTGGCACATGGGTACTGGAGGTGAAGGGGGGCAGTAGCAGCTGCCCAGAGCAGACCATGGCCTAGCCCTGTGTAGGTGGGTGCAATGCACTACAACAGACAGGCCCTGCCGGACAAACAGTCATGGTATCATCAGGGAATGCACTGTCTCTGTGGCAACACGGTGGTGCAGTGCACACAACCAGTGTGTTTGGAGAGAGAAGGTCACAGATTCAAGCCCCAGCTGGGGCTCCTGCCAATCCAGTCCCCATATTTTACCCACAACTATGTCGTAATAGTAAAGATGAACCTTTATTGCAGAGAACATAAGCATGCCTCAAACAACTTTATTTTACGCTACAGAGCACAGACACCAGAAACATGCACATTACCTAGAGCAGATTCCTCCAAATGCAGTCCTGGAGGGCCACAAATCCTTCAGGGTTTATGCTGTCTCCAATCTAAGGATGGAGCGGTACTGGTGGTGGAGGTGGCAGCAGCTGGTGGCAACAGCAGACCATGGCCTAGCCCTGTCCAGGTGGGTGCCGTGCACTGCAACAAACAGGCCCTGTAGGATGTAGTCATGGACTCCCCAGGGAATGCAGCATATCTGTGGCAACACAGTGGTGCAGTGCACACAGACAGTGTGTGCAAGAACAAAAGGTCACAGGTTCAAAACCCAGCTGGGGCTACTGCCAATCCAGTCCACATATTTTTCCCACAACTAAACCGTGATAGTAAGGACAAACCTTTATTGCAGAGAACATACGCATGGTTAATACGCCTATATTTTACCCCACTGAACGCAGACACCATAAACAGGCGCATTACCTAGAGCAGAGTCTCCCAAATGCAGTCCTGGAGGGCCAAACACCATTCAGGTTCCATGCTGCCTCTAATAAAGATGCCTGTGCTGCATATCTATGCACCACCCCCATGGTATGCAGATGTATCTCATGCATATTCATGAGGGACAACATGAAAACCCGAACAGTGTTTTGCACACCAGGACTGGAGTTGGGAACCTCTGCCGTAAAGCAGCAGCCAACAGGGGCAGACACACCCACACCCACAGGCCCCATTGGCCAATGCCTCCTGGAGAGGCAGGACATTGGGCCCTGCGTGCATCTCCCAATACTAGCACTTGCATACCTTAGCAATGCCACCCTACACCTGGGTATATGGTACACAGCTATCAAACGTTTGCTATGATTACTGGCAGATAGCAATTCCTACGTTAAGCACAGTTTGCTGATTGAGCTTCCTCATAACAACCTTTCTGATGTCTGCCGTGTGTGCTTCAGGTCTGGTCTCTGACAGTGTTACCCACCCTGGGGAGTGACCCCCAACAGTATTGCGTACCATATCCATGCCTGTACTGTGCCCAGGACTGGTGTGGTGGCCAGGGCTGCTAAACTCCTCTATAGTAGCACAATGCTGGCATAGGTGTGGGGGTGTCTGTCTGTCTATCCAGTGTGTGGTGGCAGCAAACACCCTCCACAGCCCACGCTGTCAGCACTGTTGCCAGTATTGGCCTGCCAATGCGCATAATGAGGAGCAAGGTACCATGGGTATAGCCCGGACAGGGTGGCCTCGCCAGGATGCTTCTGCACAGGGCATAGGGCACTGGATGGGACATTTTAGTGCCCGGCCACCACCTACACAGACAGGGTGGCCTCAGCATGTCCTGCTGGGAGATCACTCTCACCCTGACTGTGCAGTGACTACAGCATGGCTAGTCACCCCCATAGAGCTATATTGCATTTTTTTTGTGTGATATATATGGGTTTCCTTTTGGGGCCCAGTCACTGACTTATCTGCTTGGTGTGTATGCTGACATCCCAGTTCTGGGTGCATGCATTTCCACCAGGAACATGCACTATGGACTAGCTAGCAGACTGTCTGCAGCTGGTATGTGTCCTGATTGAGTGCCTTGCAGGGTGCAGTGGCTGAAGGCTTGCTGCAGGAGAATATTATATAGTGGTGGGGTGCAGCTTAGCATATCAGATAGTAGTGGGGTGCAGCTTAGCATATCCAGGCCTAATGTCTGTCTGCTATTGTGTTATGGATGTGTACAGAGATGCATTGACTGCCCTGTAGGGTGTCTGTTCCCCAGCAGGACTGGGGTTGATGGTCCACTCTACTGCCACCATTGCAGGGAGGTAGAATGTGGATCTGTTGGTGGGAGACCCTGTTTGCCACCCTCGGCCCTGGAGGAGAAGGAGGCTGGTGGTACATAATCCTCCTAGGGGGGGTCCATAGGGGCTACACCTGACTGAGACAGACAGATATATCCAAGGTGTTTTGGCAGAAACTACCTATCTCACACATTAGCACTGCTGGGGACCTGCAGCATGGCCTATTTCTGCCATGGCAGGTGCTGTGGACCTGGTGCTGGCCGCCCCACCACACACTCAGGGTGAGCACAGTACCCGCACAATGTGACGGTGTGTAGCTACTCTGTGCCAGTAACACACACGGTCAGTACCCCCTACTAGGCCAAGGTGCTGTGGGGGTGGACATGGTCAGTTCCCCCTGACAGCTGATTTGCATGTGCAGTGCATCATGGGTATGGGTGGCCTAACCCTATCCTGGTGACCACAGCAGACCATCTGTGTGGTGACGTGTAGTCCCTCTACAGCCAGCCAGGGGCTTGCTAGCAGCTGTAGTGATGTAGCCCACTGGTTACTTCACTGCCTCTGGAACCAGATGTCATGGGTTCAAACCCACAGTGGGGTTATTTGATAGGACTGCCCAAAGCATTACCTCTTTTTAATGTACATTATTGCTGCCAGCAAAAACACTCTCTGCGTACTGTACCCATAAGGTGCCTCAGAGGGCGCTTTATAGGGCGCCCTATAGGGCACCTTATAGGGCGCCCTATAGGGCACCTTATGGTTACCGTCCATATAAGGTGCACTATACGTTATCCTGTGGAGCGACTTATAGGGTGCCCTATAGGGGACATTTTAGGGTGCCATGGCGGACAGTGCACTTTATAATGTGCCCTATGGAGTTCCTTATAGGGTGCCTTATGCTGCACCTTCAGTTACGGCACGTGAGGGTGTGTTTGCTGGCAGCAATTAATAAAATACAAATGAAGTGCTGCAGGAAACAATACATACATTGCAAAGCTGATGCCTCAGCCAGCCTTACGTATTAGACACACTGGGGAGCAAACTCATGACCCCTGTATCAGCAGTCAGTGCCTTAACCATTGTGCTACACTGCTGTTCCTCCTTACATGTAAGCGCACCTACTTCAGATTTCCATGCGTTTAAATGCACAGTGCTGCCATCAAAAACAGTGCTATGACCTTGCGGTACCTCATACGGCACCCTATAAAGCGCCCTATAAGCAACATTCTAGGGTGCCTTGGCGGATAGTGCACTTTGAAATGTGCCTTATGGGGCGCCTTATGTTAACACGCTTTGAGAGTGCGTTTGCTAGTAGAGATAATTAAAATAAAGATAAAATGCCTCCTATAGCAATCTTCCCCATAATAGGTAATGCCTCAACCAGCCTTCTTCATTGGGCACAGTGGGGGATTGAACCCATGATCCCTGCACCATTGGTCAGTGTTTTAACCATTGTACTGTGGCTCTGTTCTTATGCTTGCACATCAGCGCGCCACTTATGCTTCCCGCGCAACTTTCTCATGCGCTAATGTGCGGGGCGCACTTGAGCGCAGCGCACATTAGCGCATGATTAATCCCGTTTTAGCTTTTTCTGACTGAAATGCCCACTCCTTATATGGCATCCGCACACTAGCGCGGCGCGCACATTACCGGGGTTTTAGTAAACATACCCCTAAGAGTTGACAAGGCCATAGTAGAGAGACTGAATGAAATTGTTGCTTTGGTCTTTACTGAAGAAGATGTAGGGAAGATATGCATGACTGCAATGGCATATAAAGGTGATGCACCAGAAAAATTTAAAAATATATTGATAAACCTGGAAGATATAATGCAATATTTGATAAACTAAACAGTAGCAAATCACCTGGCTAGATGGTATACACCTAAGGGTGTTGAAAGAACTGAAATAAGAGATTGCAGACCTAATATTACTAATCTGTGAACTATCATTAAAATCATCTGTGGAACCTGAAGATTGGCTAATGTAATGCCAATATTTAAAAAGGGTTCAAGGGGTGACCCTGGAAATTACAGGCCAGTAAGCCTGACATCAATACCAGGCAAAATGGTAGAAACCATTATAAAGAACAAAATTACTGAACCAAGCCAAGGAAGGTCTTGTATTACTAAACTGTTATATTTTTTGAAGGTATGAATAAAGAGGTCAACCAAGATGAGACAGTCGATATACTGTATCTGGATTTTCAGAAAGCCTTTGCACAGTCCCTCATGAGAGACTCAAGGTGAAGTTAAAAAGTCATGGGATAGGAGGCAGTGTACTATTGTGGATCAGGAACTGGTTAATTGACAGAAATCAGAGGGTAGGGCTAAATGGCCAATTTTCCCAATGGAGAAAGATGAATAGTGGAGTACTCCAGGGATCTGTACTGGATCTGCTGCTTTTTGACATATTCATAAATGACCTGGAAAGTGGAATAACGAGTGAGGTTATCAAATTTAATGTGGACAAGTGCAAAATTATGCACCTAGGAAAGGACAACAAAAGCTATTGTTACACGATGCAAGGTTCACATTGAGAACCACCGCCCAGGAAAAAGATTTAGGCGTCATCGTGGATAACAAGTTGAAATCCTCCGCCCAGTGTGCAGTGGCAGCCAAGAAGGCAAATAAAATACTAGGAATCATAAGGAAAGGAATGGAATATAAGACAAAGGATATTATAATGCCTCTGTATCATTCTATGGTGCGACTGCACCTTCAATATTGTGTGTAATTCTGGTCACCGTATCTTAAAAAGGATATAGTGGAATTAGAAGAGGTACAGAGGAAAGCCACCAAAATGGTAAAGGGCATGGAAGGATACCCCTATATGGAGAGGCTTAAAAGGTTAGGGTTTTTCAATCTGGAAAAGAGACACCTGAGGGGAGATAAGATAGAGGTCTATAAATTAATGAATGGAGTGGAGCAGGTAAATGTGGATTGATTGTTTACGGCATCAAAAAGCAGAAAGACTAGGGGACATGCAGTGAAGCTACAGTGTAACCCATTTAAGACTAATAAGAGAAAATATTTTTTCACTCAACACGTAATCAATTGCTGGAATTTGTTACCAGAGGATGTAGTAAAAGCTGTAAGTGTAGCTGGTTTTAAAAAAAGGTTTGGACGAGTTCCTGGAGGAAAGGTCCATAAACCATTATTAAAGAAGACTCAGGTAATCCACTTCTTGCCCCAATACAAGCATTGTGGAACCTGTGTTTTTTGGGAAACTGCTAGGTACTTGTGACCTGGATTGGCCACTTTTGGAAACAGGATACTGGGCTTGATGGACCTTGGTCTGAACCAGTATGGCATTTCTTATGTTGTTTCGTTCTTATGTTCTTATCACATAAAAATAGGTGCTATGTTTTCAAGTTCCCACTTCTTATATGTGTACTTGAGCATGTAAAACACTGCTGTAAATTTTTAAACTAACCACCAAAATCTAATGTTAGTTCAATAAAAAGTTTTTACATTAGTTTATTATTTTTAACTTTTCATTCTGTGTAAAATTCACAATAGTAACAGTGAGCAGTGGATATGGTAGCAATAAAGAAGATAGGGTCTAATTAAATTTTGATTTAATGTATTTACAGGCAGTAATACTCATCTTTGGGTCATTATGGGAAGTAGCCAAGAAAAACATTATGATACCACAGGAAAACCTGCAATTGAAAACCCAAACTGGATGTCTTTTCTCCCAGATGAAAAAGCCCTCTCTCATCTCTCCATCCCTGGCACCCACAGGTCCACATTTAAAGAAAATGGGGATGCGATTCAGTCTCAGAGCTGGAATCTCAAATCACAATATGAAGGTGGAATACGATTTGTTGACATATGTTTGAGACAAGTTTACAATAGTCTTATTATCCTTCCTTCTGGAGACCATAATCATTATTTTGATGAAGTTTTGAAATACTCTATTGCTTTTTTGAAAAAGAATTCAAAAGAAACCATCCTTATGCGTTTGCGTGAAGATTCTATGTTTTATGGTAAAAAAAAAATATTTTCTGTCCTAGTGACCTATTATATCCAGAAAGCTGAACTATCTTGGTTTTGGACTTCTTCTACAATGCCTACTCTTGGCCAGGTCAGAGGAAAAATCATCATACTGCAGAATTATGATGGCCCTGGGCTAGGAATCCACTGTAATTCTTTACAAGTAGCTGAGGATAAACATGTACCAACTTTATTTCACATACATTCGAAATGGACCGGTGTTGAAAAACATTTAAATGATGCTCAGAATGGTCAACCTGATAAGATGTATCTGACAGTTACTGCAGGTTTCAGTTTGGGGGCATATCCCTATTCAGTAGCTCGCAATATAAACTATGAACTGTGCAATTTTCTGAAGGGGAAAGTAAATGAAAAGGCCAGATGGGGAATTATAGCTATGGATTTTCCAGGTAGTTTTCTGGTCCAGTTGATTATAAATAGCAACTTCAAATAAAAACAGTAATTTTCATGAATTACTTGCAGCATATCATTTCTGTAAAACATCTTTCTACCTAAGTCCTGGGGAAACAATGAGAAATTGTATACCCCAATAACTTTTTTCTTTTATAATTTTTTTTGGTTTTGCATATTTTCTTTTTTTTTAATTCTTGGTGGTGTTTGTTTGTTTGTTTTGCTTATTTTGTTCTTTTTGTTTTTCAGCTTTTGCCTTTCTCAATTCCTCCTTTCTCTTCTCCTTCCTCTCATACAACCCACCACATCATCTTCTTCCTTTATCCAGCTTCTCTGCTCTTTCCCTCTATATATCTTTCTAGTTTCATCAATTCTTTTTCCTTGGCATGATTCAACAGCAGCAATGGCAGCCTTTACTTGCCAGGACCAAGCTTACAGCAACAATAGGCACCTTTCTCTCACTAAACTGAGACCTGCAGCAGATCCTCTCAGCATGAGATTGATACCCAACACTAACCTGTTCTTGCAGTTTAGGGTAGATAGCATGCACATAGTAAATGCCTCACACTCTCTTTAGTTTTGACCTCTTATTGTATATATTCTCTACATCTCATAATTTAAGTAATCAGAGACAAAACAAGATTTTAGCATGTATGCTAAAAAATCTAGCACATCCACACTAACTCATAGCAAATATTGTTTTACCTGGTTAAATCTAATTTTAGATGTCTGCAACAGAGACTATCACATGCTGTCAGACTCAGCAATGCTAAGATAGTGGGATCCAAGTATCAACAATTGTCCCCACCCACGCCTCTTCACCTCTTTATAAAATCATCACTGCTCCTCTGTATCCCCGCTCCCTATATAAAACCATTGATACCCATATACTCCTCCAACATGATCCGTCTCTCTTTTTTAACAGATCAGGTTAGTGCCACTCCCCAAACCTCCTGGCACTTACCAGGTCATCCCTAGATTCTAATGGGGGAGGAGAGCAGGAGCAATACCTAGTTATTCCTACTCCAGGAGTTTGCTTGCTCAAAATGGTTCACTTCAGGAGATTTATGGGTCAGCGTCAGCAGGGCCAATTGGTCCAGACGTCTCATAGACAAGGGGCCTCCATTTAGAAAAAATGTTTATTTGTTTAATATAGATTGCACAGTAGTGTATTATAAGTTTTGATATGCTGCCTTTATTGTTATAGCAAACTGGTTTACAGTAAAATTAAGTAAGAAATATAATTTTCTTGACAGAAAAATATGACAATAAATTAGAATGTTGTAGAGAAATAAAAGAAAGAAAGGCCAATTTCTTGTAGCAATTAGCTGCGAATGTATCTTGGAGGGTGTTCTCTTCTTCCTGGAGACTGTCAGGGTTGCATCCTGCGCACACTAGTAAACAAAGCACTATGAGTCTGTGACACGGACAGTCTCCAGGAAAAAAGGAACACTCTCCGAGACACATTCTCAACCAATGGCTACAGCAAAATGGCCATCTCTCAAGCCTTAAAACCTTTGGACAAACCAATCTAAAAGAATAGTCACCACCAAAATCCACTGGATGACAACCCCATGACAGATTTATGGTGTTCCCCATAACAGTATCTAAGATGAGTTACATTTAGGTAAAGAGGGCATTCCTTGTCCCTGAAGGGCTTATCCTGAGGCAATGGAGCTTATGTCATTTTACCAAAATCTCAAAGAGCAGTAGAGAGATTTGGACTCTCAGTCTGATGCTTTAATCATTAACCATGACTGGAAAGTGGAGGAGTAGCCTAGTGGCCTGGTGACCAAAAGATCAAGGTTGGATTCCCACTGGCACTCTTTGTGACCTTGGAGAAGTCACCTAATTTTCATTGCCTCAGAGGAAAGGCCTGGCAATCTATTTCTGATTACACCTTGCCAAGAAAACCCAGAGGCTGCTTGGGTTGCCAGGAAGCAGCATTGACTTGACGGCATACACACATGATCAGAGAATGAGTTAAAAAGAGATATATATGGTCATAAAATAAAACCGGAGATCGCACCATTTGTATATTGCTTGAAAGAGAATTTAACTGAACTAATTCATGTAAATCAACATGGGATCCAATTCCCATTAAAAGAACTTTGATATATCTCCCACACAGAAAGAATGTACAAGTAGGAAACTCTGCATATGTAATTGGTTGATTTGGCTTTATCTGGGACACAATTAATCCCCTTCTGTGCAGAATATATCCGCCATACCTGAGAGTTTGCATTGGGTTGTTATATTTTCTAGTGACACAATGTGTTTGTAGATATCTAGAAATTGCCTACTGTGAAAATAAATTACAGACTTGATCATCCTGTAAATTGCCTGCTCATCTGTACAATCGTAAAAATTACAATGGTAGTATATTTTACTGCATATAAATTTGTTATGGAAGAGAAGATTGGAGATGCATAAGAATGTGTGTGTGGGTGTTGGAGGTGAAAGAGTGAGCAGTGATGTGCTTATGCACACAGGATCCAGGTCTTTTTAATACCTAACAACACCTCTAATAAGAGAAACCGAGTAGATTTTGCTGTGAAGTTCCTGGGGGGAAGAGGATAGAGAAAGTTCAGGGTGAAGGGTGGAGAAACGGTAAGAGAAAGATGTAGGGCAGGAGCTGGGAGGGATGTTGCATGCCATGGGTGAGGGAGAGAGATGGGGATATATTTTAGAATACAGAGGAGATGGTGGGAGAGAAAGAGAGGGGGAGATATTACAAGGCAGGGAAGGGGAGAGAGACAAAGGTTGTAGCACAAGGAAGGAGAGGAAGAGATGAAGTAGTTGCAGGGAGTTAAGGAATGTGAAGAATGTGTACTTGCACCGCTAAAGATCGTGCTGTACCAAAGCTGCCATTATTATGTGGAGTGATTATGGGGGGAAGGATGGAGTGCAAGCAGTAATTCTAGATATTGACTTGAGTGCCTACCTCCCCACAAAGCTGCACCAGGAGTCCTTCTCAGATGCTACTGTCAATGGGGGAGACTTGCTCCTCCCGACTAAAAATGCTGTATCGCAGCACCTTCCATCACTGACAGCAGTGCAGGTGGAGGACTCCTTCACAGCTGCATGGGTATGTTGCAGGCTGTATAAAATCCTTTGTTCTGGTACTACACCGACTACATCAAACTTGTTCAGGATGGCAGGCTTTTCTCAAACTGAAGGAAGAATCACCATTTCTGCAGTACAAGTAAAATACCATCTACACATGGCACCCACTGGAGAGCACTGAATATGTCAAAAATACAAAGCAACACTCAAAAATGAACATCAGTATGATTGCCATGCCACATTGTTGGATTATCCTCTTTATTCCACAGGAGTATGTTTAAGAAAACATCAATGAAATATAACAAAGGACCATACAGCCAAAAGTCTTACCATGCCCACTCCCCTACCAAGGACTCCCTTTCTCCATTTCCTTTGCTACCACCCCTCCCACTATCCACCACTTACACAAAAAGGACTCTTCTCCCCTCTTTCCCATCCCTATGTTTTCAGCTCTCCTTTACTCACTTCTCCTTCCTCTTCCCACCCCCTGATTTAAAGTGTTACTTTGATGGTGTCATAACAGAGCCAGAGCAGAAGCAGTTGCCACCAGCCTGCACCGTATCATGGGAAGGAAAGTCATTGCATCATTCTCTACTTCTCCCCGTACCTCAAAATGTTTTCATTCCAGCAACTTAACAATAACATTTTCATTTTAGCTCATACATTTTTTCAGTAGTGGTGCAAAGCAAGTTACATTCAGGTATAGTAGGTGTTTTCTTCTCCTAAAAGGGTTTACACTCTAAATTTATACCTGATGCAATAGAGGGTTAAGTTATTTGTCCAAGATCATAAGGAGCAGAAGTGGGATTTGAATTTGGGTTCCTTGACTCTTAGCCTGTTGCTCTATTAGGCTACTCCTCACAATTACTTCAATTTTTGCCTATAAAAAGGGTCAACATAGATTACAACGGGTCAATATTTCACTGAGGTAGTCAGCATTTTTTTAAAGAATGGCTATTGTGTTTAAATAAAACCGGCTGTTTAGTGCCAGTATCCTAGTGGCCAAAGCTGAATATCCAGATTCAGTGGCCACTGCGAGCATTATCCGGTTAATGATGATATTCAGCTGCTATTTAGAGATACTGTCCACATGGAGGCCTTTTCCATTCAGGCCATATAGCCCCTGTACATCCAGGCAGAATCAGGCCGTGCAAAGCTAGACCCAATTCTGATTCCACGGCCCCCATGAAATCAGAATCGGGTCTATCATATGGACATGCAGGATGGGACTCAATTCTGATAGGCCGCCCAGCCACAACCCAGTTAGCTCAGTCAGGCTCCTGAATGGAGCCACAGAGCCATGGCGTTCCATTACCATGGCACCGCACTCCATTCAGGAGCCATAAATGCCAGGCACCACCATAACCTTCCTTTCCTCACAGCCAGACCCTTGATCCAGCCTCTCATGGCCAGATTCCGGTGGCAGGGAACTTCCAGCACCCCTACCTCACCTGTCTCTACCAGCCGCCACCAAAACTCCACATCCAGGAGGACTTATTCTACCTCTGAGGTGGAATAAGTCCCCCATCTAGATCACATGGGGAGGCTTTTGCCAGGGCCGGCAAGGAGGTGAATAGTAGGGATGGGCATCATATATGACCCCCATAGCATATATGATAGCTATAAGGTAACCCACTTACAATCTACTGTAGATATTATGGAACAAATTAACTCTACAATATTAAGAGAAACTAAAATAAATATCCGTATGTCAGGTTTTACTCAAAAGGTGACATTTTACTTATATGATAATGTCCTTTCCTTGAGTCCTCCTAGCCCATTCCAGACAAATGGTTTGTGTTCCCCTACCAGCAGAGGTGGAGACAGAGAAAACATCAGAAATTTCCTGTGACATCATCACTGCTATCACTGCTGATGCAGCAAGGAACACATTTTAGTATTCATATGAAAGCATATGGTCAAGAATCCCTCATCATATTCAACCTCATTGAGGATAATGGAAGGAAGGAGAGCACCACTGGGGTCTACTGATTGTGGTGGTACCAGATTGGCAATGGAGGTCCTGGTTTGCATATCTGATGAGGTCCTGAGACAGCTGCCCTTACACCTTCCACAAGGCCAGAGGCTATTATGTCAGGTACCATTCCTGCTGAATGAGCTGGCTTCCTTCTTGACTACAGCTTATTTATTTAGACAGTTTTGTATACCATCTTATCCTTCAATCAAAGTGGTCACAACACAATTGGGGGATACATTTAACATGAGGGGATATGAAACACATACACTAATACTTACAGGAAAAATGGACAGTGAAGTGGCTTGTCCAAGACCACAAGGAACACCTGTGGTGGGACTAGAAACCCCAGTCCTTCCAGCCAAAGGTTACTGTCCTCTAGTGGGATTTGAACCACTGTCCTTCCAGCCTGAGGTAACTTGCCCCAACCACCAGACTACTCTTCAATTGGACCTTGAGGGGTGATGCCTAACCTATAAGGGCTATTCCGCGGCAATGGTTCCATGCTGTTCAAGGGAAGCACAGTTCCACCAACCTCACCTATGCACATGTCTGGTATCAGTTTGAACACCAGTGTAAGAACATAAGATATGCCATTCTGGGTCAGACCAAGATCCATCAAGCCCAGTATCCTGTTTCCAAAAGTGGCCAATTTAGGACATACGTACCTAGCAGTTTCCCCAAAAGACACAGGTTCCACAATGCTTGTATTGGGTCAAACAGTGATATCCTGGGTCACTTTTTAATAATGGTTTATGGACCTTTCCTCCAGGAACTTGTCCAAACCTATTTTAAACCCTGCTACACTAACAGCCTTTACTACATCCTCCTGTAACAAATTCCAGAGTTTGATTACACATTGAGTGAAAAATATTTTCTCTTACTAGTCTTATACATGGGTTTTAACAACTTTAAATAGTTTTGTGTCATCTGCAAATTTGATAACCTCACTCGTTATTCCCTTTTCCAGGTCATTTATGAATATGTCAAAAGCAGCAGACACAGCACTAATCTGTTATGTTTTTTTGAAGGTGTGAATAAACAGGTAGACAAAGGTGAGTCGGTTGATATAGTGCATTTGGACTTTCAGAAAGTCTTTGACAAGGTCCCTCATCAGAGACTTTTGGCAATACTAAAGAGTTATGGGATAGGAGGCAGTGTACTATTGTGGATCAGGAACTGGCTGAAAGATAGAAAGCAGAGGGTAGGGCTAAATGGCCAATTTTCCCAAAGGAGAAAGGTGAATAGTGGTGTACCCCAGAGATCTGTGCTGGGTCCGCTGCTTTTTGACATATTCATAAATGACCTGGAAAAAGAATAACGAGTGAGGTAATCAAATTTGCAGATGACACAAAACTATTTAAAGTTGTTAAAACCCATGAAGATTGTGGAAAATTGCAAGAGGATCTTGATAAATTGGAAGACTGGGCATCAAAATGGCAGATAACATTTAATGTGGACAAGTAAAAAGTTATGCACATAGGGAAGAACAACCCAAACTATGGTTACACGATGCAATGTTCCACATTAGGAACCACCACCCAGGAAATAGATTTAGGCGTCATTGTGGATAACATGTTAAAACCCTCCACGCAGTGTCCAGCGGCGGACAAGAGAGCAAATAGAATGCTAGGTATCATAAGGAAAGGAATGGAAAATAAAACAAAAGATATTACAATGCCTCTATATCGTTCCATGGTGCAACCGCACCTTGAATATTATGTGCAATTCTGGTCACCGTATCTTAAAAAGGATATAGCGTTATTAGAAAAGGTTCAGAGAAGAGCCACCAAAATGGTAAAGGGGATGGAAGGATACCCCTATGAAGAAAGGCTAAAAAGGTTAGGGCTCTTTAACCTAGAAAAAAGACGGCTGAGGGGAGATATGATAGAAGTCTATAAATTAATGAACGGAGTGGAACAGGTAAAAGTAGATCGATTGTTTACATTATCAGAATATAGAAAGACTAAGAGACATGCAATGAAGCTACAGGGTAACCTATTTAAGACTAATAAGAGAAAATATTTTTTCACTCAACGTGTAATCAAACTCTGGAATTTGTTACCGGAGGATGTAGTAAAGGCTGTTAGTGTATCTGGGTTTAAAAAAATTTGGACACATTCCTGGAGGAAAGATTTTTAAATCATTATTAAAAAGAGACCCAGGATATCAATGCTTGACCCAATACAAGCATTGTGGAACCTATGTCTTTTGGGGAAACTGCCAGGTACGTATGACCTAGATTGGCCACTGTTGGAAACAGGATTCTGGGCTTGATGGACCTTGGTCTGACCCAGTATGGCATTTCTTATGTTCTTATTTGGTTCCTTTGAGCGCTTAAAAAATGCTTGTATATGTAAACGACCTGTGCATAAGTACACTTCCGAATTAAAATGGGTACAATCAATTAATGCATGCAAAACATTCTTGAACATTTACAAATGTGTGCAAAAATATAAATGTATTGAAATACATAAAAAAGACACATGAAAAGCACAATTTCTTTTAAAATACTGTATAAACTATAAAGATAATGCAAAGTCCAATCACTGAATTGAAAATAAAATTATTTTTTCTACCCTTGTTGTCTGACCATTTTATTCTCTGGTCATACCGGTCCTGATCTGAGGCTTCTGCTTTCCTCTCTTCTCTTAGCACTCTATCTGCCATTTCTTGTCTCTTCTTTTTGTTTCTTCAGTTTCTTCCATCAGCCTATTTCCAGTCCCAGTAATACTCCATACGTGTCAGCTCCCTTCCAGTCCCAGTGCCCCCTCCCTGCCAGCCTCCTCCCCATTATCCAGCCACCTACCAGTCCCATCCCCAAGTGTCAGCTCCTTCAAGTCCCACCCCGCCCCACCCCTCGGTGTCAGCTCCCTTCAAACCCCCTCTCTCCCCTCATGTCAGTTCTCATCCAGCCATCTCTTCCCCTCTCTCAGTTCCCTTCCAGCCATCTCCTTCCCCTCTCGCAGTTCCCTTCTAGCCCTCTCTTTCCCCCTCTGTCAGCTCCGTTCCACTCCCTCTTCTTCCCCCTGCCATCTCCCTTCCAGCCCTCTCTTTCCCCCTATAAGTTTCCTTCCAGCCATCCCTTTCCTCCTCTGTCAGCTCCCTTCCAGCCATCTCTTTCCCCTTCTGTCAGTTCCTTCCACCCTCTCTTTCCCCTGTGTCAGCCAATGTTCCCTCTAATTTTCTGTAGGCTGTGTGCGCATAAAATATCAGCTGTGTGCAGCTTTTGAAGGAAGGTTAAATTTTTGTGCGCCACATAACGACACTCGGAGTTATATACTTTAAAATTTGACTACACGTCAGAATACAGTATGTACACCACATTGATTTTAATCAAATTAAATGAAAATAGACGATTACTAAATGAAGCAGGAAATTTCTAGTAATTACAATCATAACTTTTAAATTTTAAGACGTCTGTGTTGTTTTCTATCAGAATCAGAGGTGCAATTTTTGTGCGCTCTGTTGTAAAGTATGTGCGCTCGCTCGGCGAGGTGTGTGCGCGCGCACACGCGCACAGCTTAGAGGGAACAGTGGTGTCAGCTCCCTTCCAGCCATCTCTTTCCCCTTTGTCAGCTCTCTTCTAGCCTTCTCTTTCCCCTCTGTCAGTTCCCTTCCATCCATCCCTTTCCCCCTCTGTCAGCTCTCTTCCAACCATCTCTTTACCCCTATGTCAGTTCCCTTCCAGCCTTCTCTTTCCCCCTATGTCAGCTTCCTTCCAGCCCTCTCTTCCCCCTTTTTCAGCTCCCTTCCAGCCCTCTCTTCGTCCCTCTGTTAGCTCTGTTCCACTCCCTCTCCTGTCCCCCCCCACCATGTAGATCATTCCATTCTCTCTCCTGCACCCCCCTATAGCTCGTTCCATTCCCTCTCTTGCCCCCCTCATGTAGCTCGTTCCTCTTCCTCTCCTGCCCCCATGTATATCATTCTGTTCCCTCTCCTGCCCCCTCCCCTGTGTAGCTTGTTGCCTCATTCCGCTCCCTCTCCTGCCGCCTATGTCTCTGTTCTACTCATTCTCCTTCCTCTAGCGATAGCGGTAATTTAAAATGAAAATAAACTGGTGCAGAGCCTTGCAACCCCATGGAATCTCTGCTGCCACATCCTACTCTAGCATCACTTCCTTTTGGGGGTGGCATGCGGCACCAGAAGTTCCATAGGGCTGTGAGGCTCCGCACTGGTTTACTTTCATTTTAAATTACCGTTATTGCGGCCGAAGCAGCTTCTCCACTTTTTTTTTTAAACTGAAGGCGGAGTGAGGTGGCTGTTTTGGGGGCATTTTTGCCTCCCCAAAAGTTTGCCACTTGAAGCCACTGACTCACTCCACCTCATTATAGAGCCGCCCCTGAAGTGAGCACGTAAAAGTGCTACCAGTGACACATACAGAATCTTTGAGCATGTTTTTTATAAAATGGTTGTTCCCTCTCTATGGAAGTAATTTAATAAATTGTGCCTAGATTTACAAGCTTAAGTCTAGGCATGTAGTGACATATGTGTATAAATGGGCATTTGTATGTTTATTTGACATGGTCATAATTTTGAAAGTACATGTATAGACACCTCATGGACTTTAAGCACTAAGAGCAGTGGTGCCATCCTGTGGCTCCACCAGTATTAGTCAGTGAGTTTTGGAAATGTGTAGCAACTTCTATAACAGAAGTCCCCTCCATCAGTCAAGTTTGGACTGGGAGGAGACTCCTTTAAGAGGGAATAGCCCCTAGGTCAGTGCTTTTCAAACTTTTATTCCGTATGGCCCCCTTTTAAACATCCAAAAATTCACATGATCCCAGATGATGATGAAATCAAAATAGTAGGTCTCCAACATCCTTCCTCTCCTTCCACTAATCTAAAGCAAGAAGGCGTATCAGCATTAGTGACAACAGCAGCAGCAGTCAGCACAAGTCCCTTGTGACAGTGTGCAGTGTATGCTTTCAGACCCCAGTACTCAGCATGGGTTTCCAGTCTAACAGGAAGCTTACCCAGGAAGGGATAAGGGCTTATGAATGTTCACTGGCTGACAGGCCACATGTTGACTGGTGATTGCCAATAGTTGGCATAGATCACAATGAAACTCCAGAGAAGGGGAAATAGCCATGTTTCTGTGACCCCATCCACTGATGATATGACCCCATTTGGGGTCCCAACCCCATGTTTGGGAACCATTGAACTAGGTTATAAAAACTCAGCCAAAGGCACTTTCCTGTCCTTGGCTCCCAAGCCATTGCACCTCGCATTGCTAAATAGGTGGCTGCCCTAAAGGGGCAGGTGCCTCTGGCACTCCTGCCAGAGCCAGTCACCATGACCAGGACAGAAGGAGAATTAAAGAGGCTTAGAGCCACTGCAATTAGCAGAAGTGCTCAGCCTGTAGTTTGGGGTTCCCAACTACACCAGACCATCCAGACTTCACTGGACAAAGAGAAGACAGCACCGCCAGCTACATCCAAAGGTACTTGTACAAAGAGGTACTCTAGCAGCCGGGGTCGAGGAACTGTGGGTTTTTTGCTACTAGCTTCAAGTACTCACAAAAGAAACTGATTCAAGGGAAAAAGAATCCAAGAAGTAATATACTTAATTAGTCAGATGTCTTCATATACTTAGATAGTGCTAAGATACTCCAGCTTACCCTCAAAGGAAATTACCTGTTTCTGTAACATAGCTATAAGTAATGTTTAACTAAATGTTAAAACTGTTATGTCTATCAGTGACCCTAAATTTTAAATAAACCCTTGATTCAGAACACAATCTTGTGACCTAGACTCTATTTTTTGAGAAGGGTGAATGAGCATGTGTCAAGCACCTAAATATTAAATACTGGTTGCCACAAAAGGTAAAATCCCTCTCAAGTCTGAACCTTGATATTTACAGACCAAGAGCTCATAAAAACTCTAGCGTCCTTCCCTTGTCTGCCTAGTAGTTCCAGAGCATCTGCTTGGACCACAAAGAAAGGGGTTATATGTTCTAGGGACAATAAGGTATAATTTCACTGTGGGAGTATAGAGAGCAGAGTTTGAGTGGAGGTTGGGAGAGTGCAGAGTTTACATGTACATTTTACGAGGTCTGTCTAAAAAGAAACCAAACTTGCTAAAGAGGGCGCCAGCAAGCCAACACAGCAGACTCACAATAATAGTGATGTGTAGTGGTGACCTTGAGCTTTAGTCTCCCACTTGCTTGATCACGCCACATGAATCAGTTATGGACCACATGCAGTAGAGTGAACTCTAAAGTGAGATCTGAGAGACTGTCTGGGAAGGGGTGTAGGAAGATCATCCATTGGGGAATTGGTGGGGAGGGGTGTTAGCTGGGGGTTGGTGGGACTAGGATTGGAGTATGAGCATTTGTGGGTCAGGGAATGGGTAGTGTGAGTGGGAGGTATGATGTAAGACTAAGGAATATGAACAAGGTGAGATTGAGACAAGCTAGTGGAACATTAGCAGCAGGTTCTGAGACAGGGGCTGAAGTGTGGGAAAGAGTAAGAGATGGTGTGAAGTACCTGGAGGACATCTTCTCGTTCCTCCCCTTCTATGCTTCACCCTCCTATTCTCCTTTCCGATAGTGCTTCTTCCTTGTCCCTTCCTTCATTCTTCCCTTTACAGTTCTGCCCCCCCTTCACTCACTTCCAGGACTACCCCTTTTCTTTGTCTTCATCTTGTCTGGTGCTGTTTTGCCCATTTCTTTCTAATTATGCTGGTTTCCCTCCTCCTTTCCTCCTAACGTTGCTATTGCTGTCAATCTCCCTCTTTTCAATTCTCCTGCTGCCACCCTCCCACCCTCTACAGATCAAGGAAAATGGACTAAAGGCAGAAGGAGGAGAAAGGAGGAGAATGATGGAAAAAAAAGGAAAAGAGTCAGAAAAGAGGGAGAAAGGAATGAAAAATATACCGAATAGAGACACCAGAGAGTGAAACAAAAGGAATAGAAGAGACTTGAGAGCAAGAAAAGCATTTACACTGGCTGAACTGCCAAAATCAAGGCTCAGACACCAGACCCAAACATAGGCCCGAGAGGGAGGCCTATGTCTCACTTTTAAAAGAGTGGATGTTATAGAAAAAGAGTAACCCTTACGTCCTAATGGTGCCTTTCAAGGACCAAGCCATAAGCAAGAAAGGAGCTGGGCCTTACATCAGTACAGACCTGTCATAGCCAACTCCCTCCCCTGCTCGAGGTGGGGCTGCCAAACCAAAACCTTCACTAGATCAGCATACCAGGTTTTCCACAATCAGTCCAAAGCAATCAGGATCATCAGTTCCAGATGGTCCTCTATCCAGCAAACCAAGAAACCCAATCAGGAGCCACCATAGAAAGATATACAAAACAAATCTTTGCAGCTAGGGCCCCTAGAGCAGACTGTCTTTCGACTGCACCATGGCACTGGCCCTCGTCACTGTCAGATCTCAGGATGGCCGTCCCAAGCAGAACAACATGCACCAAAACACAGACAGTACTAGTTCCTATTCCCCAGGCAAATGAAAAAATGGGTCTAATTTTTTCTGATACTGTAAAATATTCTGAGAGCACTTGGAGGTGTTGCTCTGCCCAAGGAAACCAGAGACTCATCTTAGGTGCCACTCTTGCACTCTTGGTCCCTCCTGCTAATTGACATATGTCACCATTGTCTGAGAAAATTGGACTGTTGGCCACAAATCAGGTAACGAAACTGCCGGAACGTTAGGCAAATAGTCTGCATCACAAGTCAATTGATTGGCCAGAATGATTATCAGCTGGTCCACTAACCCTGTGCCATTCAACCTAAATATGAGCACTCCAATCCAATATGCTGGCATCAAATGTCAACAACCATTATCGTAGTCTCTTGAGAGGCATATCCTTCAACCAGGTTTTCTCATCCCAGTCCTCGGGACAAACCCTAGCCAGTCAGGTTTTCAGGATATTCACAATGAATATGCATGAGAGAGATTCGCATGAACTGCCTCCATTGATTAGGTATGTCCCAAGAACCCCTACCTCCAACAATTAGTGGGCTAGGTCCATCAGAGCAGATCCTCTGCTACTGTCAGAAGCAGCAGAACGCAAATTTCAATCTTGAGAGTAAGGAGACCAAAGTGACATTAGTGCTTTCTGGAGTGGACACATGTAAGCCCATGCCCAGGGGACCAAGGGCACAATATTTGAAAGGCATTTACATGGTTTACAGCCCATTAAACTGTGAAAATGCCTTAAATCGGAATTCAACGGCACACAGTTAATGTCACTGAATATCCCCTTCTAACTCCCCTGTGCGCCCAGACGCTATCCAGGGCATGTCAGGGCATTCGGGGGCACAGCAGAGGCAGCAACAAGTGATAACCAGGCAGCAGCAATACTGCATGATTGAATCATTGAATCATCATGGGGACCGGCCTGAAGGATCATATTACACCAATACTAATAGACCTACATTGGCTCCCAATCACTGCACGCATACAATATAAAATCATTATCACCACATTCAAGCTCATTCATAATATAGCACCCTCTTACCTCAGCACCCTTATCACTTTACAGCCAAATAACAGAAGCAGAAGATCTCCAAACCTCAATACCCTCCTGGTCCCGGGGAGCCTGAGATATGTCAAAACAAACACCAGCAACCGAGCATTTTTATTTATAGCGCCTCTGCTATGGAATCAACTACCATGCGAACTGAGAGCAAGCAGTGACCTGATGGTCTTCAGAAAAAAGCTTAAGACTCATCTTTTTCAGATGCATTTCTATCCTGCCTAATCACCATGTACTCACACTGGCTCACAACAGGCACAAAGAAAGAACTCCGTGTTCTGGCCAACTATATTCAATAGCGTCATGTAAATATGTATATACATGTGAATTTACTAGCCTGCAATCAAGTGTAAATCATATAATTCGAGTGATTTGACCTGTACATTTCCACTAAATCATGTTGTATGTTTAAATTCCCGGCCTGTACAGCCACACCTTATGTATAGCAAACCGCTGCTGATCGCTGGAAGTAGCGGGATACAAGTGTACACTAAATAAATAAATGATGTCCGGTTAGCGATCTCTGCCAAAAAGATGGGCAAGGAAAACCCTCATTTTTCTTTCAGCGCAGGAGCTAACCAGGCAGCATACAATATCACTACTGCCCGGTTACTTAATGTGACTTCCGGTATGTGTGGCAATCCCAGGATATTAAATGCTGGGGCCGCATATGATCCCGGCATTGAATATCCAGGGTTAAGGATCAGCTGGCATGACTATGCATCATAGCGATGCATAGCCTGCCAAGAAGAGTATCGGGTCCTGAGTCTATTTTGGCCGCCATGGAGCCCAGAACTGCTCTGGAACATAATCAATTGACTCAAGAACTTGTTCTGCCTCTTTTCGCTGAGAAAGTTCATGCCCACATGGGTGTCAAACTGTGCCCTGAGATACCCAGGGACTGCTAGGGAATCAGATGACTATGGTGCAAAAAAGAGGGTTTTGGATTTGTTAGGAACTGGGCAACTTTCTGGGGAAGGGAGGGGCTCTTCCGATGGAATGGGCTCCACCTTAACCAGGATGGAGCCAGGCTGCTAACATTAACCGTTATAAAGGAGATAGAACTGTTTTTAAACTAGATAATAGGGGAATGCTGACAATCACCTAAGAGCGCATGGTTCGGAAGAATGTATCCTTGAAGGATACTAACAAAACAGGGAAGTTAGAACATCTAAACAGAGAGGTTCCAATGAAGATAAAAGTTACCCAGACGCCCTTAAGTACAGAGTTGAAAGATTTCAAATTACCCCTATCAACTGAGAACCAGATTAATATGATTGACATACAGCCTCTAAAATGCCTGTATGCACATGCTAGAAGTCTAAAAAATAAGATGGTAGAGTTAGAATATATAGCTCTAAATGAGAGGATAGATATGATTGGTATCTCAGAGACCTGATGGAAAGAGGACACTGTGATACCTGGGTACAAACTATATTGCAATGATAGAGTATATCAAATTGGTGGAGGGGTTGCGCTGTATGTTAGAAATGGCATTGAATAACATAGGATTAAAGTTTTGCAGGAAACAAAATACGCTGTAGAATCTCTATGGATAGAAATTCCATATAAAAAGGTGAAGGCAATGGCAGTGGGAGTGTTCTACCGACCGCCAGGCCAGAATGAACAGATGGATAATGAAATGCTGAAAGAAATCAGGGAAGCTAACAAAAGTTACAATACAGTAATAATGGGTGACTTCAATTACCCAGGTATCGTCAGTGTCACAGCAGGATATGCTAGGAAGATAACGTTTCTAGATGAAATAAATGACTGCTTCTTGGAGCGGCTGGCTTATGAACTGACAAGAGAGGAAGCTATTTTGAACCTAGTCCTTAATGGCATGCAGGATCTGGTGCAAGAGATAAGGGTGTTGGGGCTACTTGGCAACAGTGATCATAGCATGATCACATTTGATTTAATAAAAGAAAGGACGGCAAGGAAATCCACAACACTCCCATTTAACTTTCAAAATGAAGACCATGACAAAATGAGGAAAATATTTAACAAAAGATTAAAAGGAGCAGCGGCAAAGACTAAAGATTTGCATAAAGTGTGAGCATTGTTCAAAATTATTATCTTGGAAGCCCAGAACAGATGTATTCCACGCTTTAAGAAAAGTGGAAGGAAGGCCAAAAAACTGCCAACATGGTATAAAGATGAGGTCAGAGAAGCTGTTGCGGCCAAAAATGCATCTTTCAGGAAATTGAAAAAGAAGCCAAATGACAAAAACGGGAAACAACATAAGCATTGTCAAAATAGACACAAGGCATTGATAAGACAGACAAAGCGAGAATTCGAAAAAAAGCTTGCTGTGGAAGAAAAAATGCATACTAAAAACTTTTTCAAGTACATTCGTAGCAAAAAAAACCTGTGAGACAGTCAGTTGGACTATTGGATGACAGAGGAGGAAAAGGGGCGCTAAGTGAAGACAAGGCCATAGTGCAGAGGTTCCCAACTCCAGTCCTGAAGGGCCAAACACCATTCAGGTTTTCAGCCTGTACCTAATGAATATGCATGAGATACATTTGAATACAATGGGGGCAGTGCATGCAAATGCATCTCATGCATATTTATTATGGACAGCCTGAAAACCTGAATGGTGTTTGGCCCTCCAGGACTGGAATTGGGAACCTCTGCCATAGCGGAAAGATTGAATGAATTCTTTGCTTCGGTCTTTACTGACGAAGATGTAGGGAATTTATCTGTGCCTGAAATGGTATATAAAGTTGATGTATCAGAAAAATTAAAAGAAATATCAATAAACCAGGACGATGTATTACAACTATTTGATAAACTGAAGGGTACCAAATCACCTGGACCAGATGGCATACATCCAAGGGTATTGAAAGAACTGAAATATGAGATTGCAGACCTACTATTAGTAATCTGTGAACTATCATTAAAATCAACTGTAGTACCTGAAGAGTGAAGAATGGCCAATGTAACACCAATATTTAAAAAGGGTTCCAGAGGTGATCCGGGAAACTACAGACCTGTGAGTCTGACATCAGTACTGGGCAAAATGGTAGAAACCATCATAAAGAATAAAATTACTGATCATGTATATAGTCATGGTTTAATGGGAGAAAGCCAACATGGATTTGGCCAAGGAAAGTTTTGTCTTACTAATCTGTTGTATTTTTTTGAAGGCCTTTGACAATATCCCTCATTAGAGACTCTTGGCGAAATTAAAAAGTCATGGGATTGTAGGCAGTGTCGTATTGTGGATCAGAAACTGGTTAAAAAATTGAAGGCAGAGAGTAAGGCTAAATGGCCAATTTTCTCAATGGAGAAAAGAAAATAGTGGAGTACCCCAGAGATCTGTGCTGGGTCCGTTGCTTTTTAACATATTCATAAATGACCTGGAAATGGAAATAACGAGTGAGATGATCAAATTTGCAGATGACATAAAATTATTCAAAGTTGTTAAAACCTAAGTAGATTGTGAAAATTTGCAAGAGGGCCTTGATAAATTGGAAGATTGGGTGTCCAAATGACAGATGAAATTTAATGTGGACAAGTGCAAAGCTATGCACGTAGGAAAGAACAACCCAAATTTTGGTTACGCAATGCAAGGTACCACCTTAGAAACCACTACCCAGGAAAACGATTTAGGCATCATCATGGATAATACTTTGAAACCCTCTGCCCAGTGTGTAGCAGCAGCCAAGAAAGCTAATAGAATGCTAGGAATCATAAGGAAAGGATTGGAGAATAAAACCAAGGATATTATAATGCCTCTGTATCATTCCATGGTTCGACCGCACCTTGAATATTGTGTGCAATTCTGGTCGCCACATCTTAAAAAGGATAAAGCATAATTAGAAAAGGTACAGAGAAGAGCCACCAAAACGGTAAAGGGGATGGAAGGATACCCCTATGAGGAAAGGCTTAAAAGGTTACTGAAAGGAAGCTTGTCTGAACAGGGCTGTGTACACTGTGAGGGTACTTAATAACATCATATTACTAAAAGCCCTCAGAAAGAGTTAACACCACAGATATTCCACAGCTTGTTACTCAGCAACAACCTTGAAAGACTCTACTGAAATAACTAGGCTGAACTTTCCTATAACAAAGATATTATGTTATGAAACAGTGCAGGGAGAAGCTCTCTCTCAGTCTCGATTCAGAGATATCAAAACTGCAAGTGTTAGAATTATTGTTTAAGAAGTTACGTCTGGGAATACATGTATGTCTCCTCATGATGACCTATGCTAATAAAAACTGACCTATGACATAGAGATATAGGGGTATGTTTACTAAAACCCCGGTAATGTGCGGGCCGCGCTAGTGTGCGGGTGCCATATAAGGAGTGGGCGTTTCTTTCTGAAAAAGCAAAACCAGGATTTAAATATGCGCTAAGGTGCGCGGCGCCCATGTGCGCTCCGCACATTAGTGCATGAGAAAGCTGCGCGGGAGGCATAAGCAGAGCGCTGATGTACAAGCAGAAGAGCAGAGCCACAGCACAATGGTTAAGACACTGACCAGTGGTGTAGGGATCAGGGGTTCAATCCCCCACAGTGCCCAATGAAGACTGCTGGCTGAGGCATTCCTTTAGGAGGCATTTAAATAATGGGCAGCATAAGGTGGCACACTGATGTGCATAAGGCAGTGTGCTATTGCTTTAGGAAGCATTTTAATATTGAGTGGCATAAGGCGGCGCGCTGATGTACAAACACAGGAGCAGAACCACAGCACAATGGTTAAGACACTGACCAATAGTGCAGGGATCATGGCTTCAATCCCCCACTGTGCCCAATAAAGAAGGCTGGCTGAGGCATTACCTATTATGGGTAAGTTTACTTTAGGAGGCATTTTATTTTTTATTTTAATTACTACTACTAGCAAACGCACTCTCAAAGCGTGTTAACATAAGGCGCCCCATAAGGCACATTTTAACGTGCACTGTCTGCCAAGGCACCCTAGAATGTTGCTGATAGGGCGCTTTATAGGGTGCCGTATGAGTTACCGCAAGGTCACAGCAATGTTTTTGATGGCAGCACTGTGCAGTTTAAGGAATGCACAGCATAAGAAGGTGTGCTGATATGCAAGGAGGAGCAGCAGTGTAGCACAATGGGTAAGGCACTGACTGCTGATACAGGGGTCATGAGTTTGCTCCCCAGTGTGCCTAATACATAAGGCTGGCTGTGGCATCAGCTTTGCAATGTATGTGTTTTTTCCCTGTAGCACTTTAGTTGTATTTTATTAATTGCTGCTAGCAAACAGGTCCTCACGTGCCGTAATTGAGGGTGCCGCATAAGGCACCCTATAAGGCACTCCATAGGGCACATTATAGAGTGCACTGTCCACCACGGCACCCTAAAATGTCCCCTATAGGGCACCCTATAAGTTGCTCCACAGGATAACGTATAGTGCACCCTATATGGACGGTAACCATAAGTTAACCTATAGGGCGCCCTATAAAGCGCCCTCTGAGGCACCTTATGGGTACAGTACGATGAGGGTGTTTTTGCTGGCAGCAATAATGTACATTAAAAAGAGATAATACTCTGGGCAGCCCCACCAAACAACCCCACTGTGGGCTTGAACCCATGACCTCTGGCTTCACAGGCAGTGAAGTAACCATTGTGCTACAGCCCTATAACTGCTAGCAAGCCCCTGGCTGGCTACAGAGGGAGTGCACGTCACCACACAGACAGTCTGCTGTGGTCACCAGGATAGGGTTAGCCCACCCGTACCCATGATGCACTGCACATGCAAATCAGCTGTCCACAGATAAACACAAGATGGGGAATGCACCCCCACAGCACCTCGGCCTGGTAGGAGGAAGTGACCATGTGCACCCCACAGCACCTCGGCCTGGTAGGGGGTACTGACCGTGTGTTTACTGGCACAGAGTAGCTACACACCGTCACATTGTGCGGGTACTGTGCTCACCCTGAGGGTGCAGTGAGGCGCCCAGCACCAGGTCCACAGCACCTTCCATGGCTGAAAAAGGGCATGCCAGAGGTCCAAAGCAGCATTAATGTGTGAGATAGGTAGTTTCTGCAGAAACATCTTGGATATCTCTCCTTGTGGACCATGTACCACCCCACCCCCCCCAGGGGCTGAGGGCAGCAAACAGGGCCTCCCATCAACAGATCCACTTTCTACCTCCCTGCAATGGTGGCAGTAGAGAGGACCATCAACCCCAGTCCTTCTGGGGAACAGACACCCTACAGGGCAGTCAATGCAGCTCTGTACACATCCATAACACATTAGCAGACAGACATTAGACCTGGATATGCAAAGCTGCAACCCACCACTATCTGATATTCTCCTGCAGCAAGCCTTCAGCCACTAAACCCTGCAAACCACTCCATCAAGACACATACCAGCTGCAAACAGTCTGCTAGCTAGTCCATAGTACATGCTCCCAGTAGAAATGCATGCACCCAGAACTGGGATGTCAGCATACACAACAAGCAGATAAATCAGTGACTGGGCCCCAAAAGGAAACCCATAAATATCACATGAGAAAAATACTATATAGCACTATGGGGGTGCCTAGCCATGCTGTCATCACTGCACAGTCAGGGTGAGAGTGATCCCCCCCCAGCAGGACATACTGAGGTTATCCTGTCTGTGTAGGTGGTGGCCGGGCACTACAATGTCCCAGCCAGTGCCCTATGCACTGTGCCCTGTGCAGATACATCCTGGCCAGGTCACCCTGTCCGGGCTATACCCATGGTACCTTGCTCCTCATTATGCACATTGGCAGGCAACAGTGCTGGCAGTGTGGGCTGTGGAAGGTGTTTGCAGCCACCACACACTGTTTAGACAGACACACACTCCCACACCTATGCCAGCATTGTGCTACTATAGAGGTGTTTAGCAGCCCTGCCCACCACCCCAGTCCTGGGCACAGTACAGGCATGGATATGCTATGCAATACTGTTGGGGGTCACTCCCCAGGGTGGTAAACACTGTCAGGGACCAGACCTGAAGCACACACCGCAGACATCAGAAAGATTGTTATGATGGAGCTCAATGAGCAAACTGTGCTTAACGTAGGACTTGCTATCTGCCAGTAATCATAGGAAACGTTTGATAGGTGTGTACCATATACCCAGGTGTAGGGTGGCATTGCTGAAGTATGCAAGTGCTAGTATTGGGAGATGCTCGCAGGGCCCAATGTCCTGCCTCTCCAGGAGGCATTAGCCAATGGGGCCTGTGGGTGTGGGTGTGGGTGTGTCTGGCCCTGTTGGCTGCTGCTTTACTGCAGAGGTTCCAAACTCCAGTCCTGGTGTGCCAAACACTGTTCGGGTTTTCATGCTGTCCCTCATGAATATGCATGGATACATCTGCATACCATGGGGGTGGTGCATAGATATGCAGCACAGGCATCTTTATTAGAGGCAGCATGGAAACTGAATGGTGTTTGGCCCTCCAGGACTGCATTTGGGGGATTCTGCCGTAGGTAATGCACATTTCTATGGTGTTTGTGCTGTGTAGGGTAAAATTGAGGTTTTTGACCCATGCTTATGGTCTTAGCAATAATGGTTCAGTCTTTACTACCATGTTTTCTTCATGGGTAAAATATGGGGACTGGGTTGGCAGGAGCACCAGCTGGTATTTGAACCTGTGATCTTCTGGTCCTAAAGGCACTGGCTGTGTCCACTGCACCACCGTCTTAGCACAAAAATGGTGCATTCCCTGGGGAGTCCATGGCTGTTTGTCAGACAGGGCCTGTCTGTTGGAGGGCACTGCACCCACGTGAAGGGGGCTAGGCCACCGTCTGCTGTGGGCAGCAGCCACTGCCCCCTCCACCAACGGTACCCCTCCGCCACCATGATGACATGGCCTTATTTTGCTGACAGCATCACAGCTAAATGATATGTGGCCCTCCAGGACTGCATTGAGGGGACTGTGGTCTAGGTAATGCGCATGTTTCTGGTGTCTGTGCTCTGTAGGGTAAAATAGAGGTGTTTGGACCATGCTTATGTTATCTGCAAAAAAGGTTGGTCTTTACTATCATGGTTTAGTGGTGGGTAAAATATGGGGATTGGGTTTGCAGGAGCCCCAGCTGGGACTTGAACTGGTGATCTTTGGCTCCTGAACACACTGTCTGTGTTCACTGCACCACACTGTGGCCACAGAGACAGTGCAGTCCCTGGAGATAGGAAACCTGGCCAAAGGAGTCATAAACCCTGCTCTGCACAATTTCGCTGTGGGATCATTGACCTTGTATGGGGACGGAGCGTTAAAAATAATAATTATTATTTTTACGCTCCGTCCCCATACAAGGTGAAAGTTCCCACAGTGAAATTGTGCAGAGCAGGGTTTATGACCCTGCTCTGCCCAATTTCACTGTGGGATCATTCACCTTGTATGGGGACGGAGCATAGACCCTTCTAAAATTCATATTTCTTTTTTGGGGCTTTCTTGGGAGTGATTTTTGATGTTTTCCATGACTATCACTATTGCCCAGCTGGATTATAATTTATTAGAATTTTGTTGTGGTCATTTTCAATTGTTATTTGCTATTTTGTTCTGTGCACATGTATCACACTGCTCACGTTTTGTAGGTTTCCCTGGTTTTGCTGTACATTGCTGACATAAATGGTTTCTCTTCCCTTTAAATCGGCTCTACCGCGAGGTTTTCACTCACGGTATTTTTTTCATCGAATTTCAGCCCCGCTCCTCTGCGGGGAGCCTCTCCCCTCCCACTCTCCACCCATTGACCCCGTCTCTCCGCCCCTGGGGAACCTTCCTCCGCCCTCCGGGAGCCTTTCCACGCCTCTATCGCTCATTTGCACGACGCGCACATGAGCGGGCCTGTTAGTGCGGCGCACACGTGTGCGGGGCACAAAAACACACTATTAGCGTGAGCCCCACACAATTGCACGGTTTAGTAAACATACCCCATAGAGATGTACATTATGAATATACGTGATGCTTGACGTAGAACAATAAGGTGGAAATTATGCTGTATAATGGAATATTTATCTATAAATAAAATGGCTGAAGGCTGTGATGGCAGAGTAAACAAGGTGCTAACTTGGTTTGCTCTCCCAAAGCTTTGGTGGTTTTTATAATACAAGTGTGTGTTGTGTATTATTAACCGAGCTTGCTTCCTTCTCATTGCTTTGTGTGTGGATATCCATTACCCAAGAGACCCAGTGAATTACCGGTGAGGGGAGGTGCAGAGTACACTTTCAGTTGGTTCCATGCTGGATACGGATCTCTGCATTCAGGGCAGGGGCAGAAGGTGCCAGAAGATTTGTGAGTATTACCAGTGATGGGTAATCTGTTACGTAGACAGGTTCTGTCTCAGATGCGTGAATGGCATGACAGAGCTAAGGCTTTAGCATTTAAGAAAGATAGCCCTTCTTATTCTATGCTTCTATTGTATGTATGAGAAGCATGGTGATGTAGCCATCAATTCCGTAGCACATAGGGATTCAGTGACTAGAGGTAATGAGAATTTGCAGCTTCCTCTGGAGATAAGGTCCAATAAGATAAGGTCCAATACCTGAGATACGAGTTGGCGGTTAAAGGTAAACCGTGCAATAGTCATGAATGGATTGTGCTTACATGGTGGGAATGGATGGTACATAAAGAAAAACATAGGAATGAAGTTCAAGATTGGAAACAAAAGTTGTTTGTGTTAGGAAATGTAACTAATGTCCATCTGAGCAAGTGCGGGTCACTCGTGCAGCGGAACTAAGAGAAGATATACTTAAAGGGAAACAGAAGTTAGGCGGAGTAGAATTGTGTATTTTGGATATTTGTAATAAGAATTGAGAGCACGTGTGGACAGAGAAACAGAAAGTGTTGTACATGTAATAGGGACTTTAAGAGTGGCAATAGGTCATAGTGTTACTGTTGCTAAAGAATTAAGAGTTACAGATGAACTTATTGACTGAATTGAGAGAGATTTGGACAGACATTATGAAACCTATAAAGAGGAGCATGAGCGATTATATCATGCTCTAGGTTCTATTCAGGAAGCTATGCACCAGCAAACTAACTCACATTCTAGCACAGTTAAATCTGAAACAGATGAGGGAAATGAAATTGTGCTTACTTATCCTTTCTGTTTGTACCCAGCGGGCTTCACAGGTTCTATGACTGTGCCTGCAAATTGGAGCCCTAAGGAAGTGTTTGATTCAGCTAAAACTTTTCCTAATTACAGGGATAACCGTGGTAGATTTGTGCCTTACGGTCTCAAATAATTAACTTGGGCAGATCTAGATAATTTGTTTAGGGCTGTGTTTTTTAATCCAGTTTATTTTCATCCAATTCATGAAGATAACTGGCAATGGCCACTCACAGACCCTGTGATAGATTTCCAAGAGAAGACTCAAAGAGATAATTTTGTTTTGAGTAGAGAAAAATTGTTTGAATCTATTAAAGTAGTATGTAAGCCTGTAAAGGATTGGCCGAGACTAACATCTTTAAGGCAGGATAGGGGTGAAAAGGTTACAGATTTTCACACTAGGTGTATGCTAGCTTTTAAGGACTATTCTGGTAAGGCAGAAGAAACACTTTCAGGATTCCCTAATATTTTTGTAAAAGTCTTGCATCCGAGAATAAAAGAAATTTTGGAGACTTCAACAATAGATTGGCCAGCTAGAATAGCAGATGCAATTCTGAAAGGTGCTCGATACAGTGAATTGAAATTTATCAAGGAACAGCAAGAAGAGCAAAACAAGATAGATGCGAAAAAGACTAAACTGCATAATTTACAGATTGCTTTTATGCAGCCACCCATGGGCAGGGGTAGGAGTAAAGCCAGAGGGAGAGGAGGTTATGTGAATTCCAAGCAAGGACATGGACAGTGTGACGCTCCTCCATGTCCCTATTAGGCGGCCACCTAGAGCCGTGAGGCGCGAGTTGCCTTCTACTGAAAGAACAGTCTGTAGTCGAGTGTTTAAGGCAAAAATAAATACAGGGCTTTATTCCCCTTCCCATAAGGACTTTCCTTTTTTATACAGCAACAGAGGATAAACAAAAACTGTTTCTTCGCAGAAAAATAAAACTCTTTTTCCAAGTAATTATCACAGTGCTTCAGCTTGTTTGTTTAACACAAAGACTCAATCTCATCTAAGAAACATAGTGTACAATCCATGGGACTGGATTCCAAGTCACAGCTAGTGTTTTCCCACTGCATTGGCTCACAGTCTGGGGTTGCAGGTGGGTAACAATATTTACAGCTGGTATTATCACAAATCCATCCTTGCAGGCAACCGGTTATTCTAGCAGGAAACTGCTCTCTATAAACAGGGTTTGGGACACCTGTAACTGGGGCAGTTTCTCCTGGGAATTCTCCCTCTCTCCAGTAATGAGGGCTTCCCTCTAAGCCTCTAGTATTTGCTTTACTGGCTGAGCCTTCCTCTTGCCCACTAGAGAAAACAGAGTACTTAGCTTTTCCTCCTTGGCAGCTAGCTTCTCCTCTTCCCTCTGTTATCCGGGCTTCTCTCTTTGGGCTGTGGAGTGCTCTTTCTTGGGACCTCCCTCACCAGTATCTGGGCCTTCTATAGCCTCGTTCTGCAGAGGCTTTTCCTCTGCTGCTTCTTGCTACCGGGACACACCCAGTGTTTCCTGGATCCAGCAAGCTCTCTCGTCTGTGACGTCTGCTTTCCACCTGGTTACTCACCCTTCCCAGGCCACTGCCCCCTCTGGCCTGAGAGACTTCTACACTCCTCTCAGAGACTCCTGCTCTGCCACTTCCCCCTGCTGGGATTTCTCAGCAGCTTTTATCTTCCTGTCTCTTGCACGCTGTACGTGCTTCCCTGGACAGGTGCTCCTGATTAGCTTTTTAGTTTTCTGCTGCATCATGACTAGTGTGTGGCAAACTTGCTCCACTACTCTTTTGCTCCTTGTAATATGAATATGTTTGCTGCCTATGCGATTCCAAGGTAAGCTTTTTTTCCTATTACCATAGGTTCTGTACCGGTCACTGCATCACATATACCCCCCCCCCTTAAGATATTACAGGCTGGAGGACTTATGTTCTCACAGCACGTAATTACTGAACGTCTCAGGAGCTTTACTTTGAACTGGCTAAAAGCCGCTGTCCGCTCCTGCCAGGGTTTTAGGATATTAATATGATACACTTGACAGCGCCCTCTGTCGTTTTCCACTACATACGAGACTGGTCCCTTACGTTCCACAACGGTATAGGGACCCTTCCACTGGGACTCAAACTTCGGCCCAGGGTCTGTCACCATTACCACGACCCTCTCACCTATGGCCAATTGACGGGGTTTCTTCCCCCGGTCATAGTATCGCTTCTGATGCTGCTGACTATCTTGTAAGTGACGTTCGGCGGCTTGCGAAGCCCTCTGTAATTGTGACCTTAATTCGTGAAGAAACTGAGGTGCTCCGACTTCTTCCCCTTTTGGCTCTGCCCATTGTTCCCTTAAAATGTCCAGGACTCCCCTTGGGGCACGGCCAAACATTAGCTTGTAAGGAGAAGCTCCTAATGAGGCTTGCGTGCGCTCCCTACTGGCGTACAAAATGAACGGGAGCATGATGTCCCAGTCAGCCATTTTCCCATCCAGCCCCCGTCTTAACATTTGCTTGAGGGTCTGGTTAAAGCGTTCCACAAGTCCGTTAGATTGTGGATGGTAAGCTGCAGTCTTTATATGCTGTATTCCGAAGGCGTCCCATACCTGCGCTAGGTATCATGACAGGAAATTGCTTCCCCTGTCTGTCAATATTTCCCTCGGAAAACCCACTTCAGAAAAAGCACAGTTACTTACCTGTAACAGGTGATCTCTGGGAACAGCAGGAATAAGTCTTCACATATGGGTATCGTCGGTACCGATGGAGCCTGCGCGGGAACGCTCCCCAGCGTCCAAAAGGAAAGCTTTTGGGAGCATCCCACAGCGCCTGCGCGCTGCCTTCCCGCCTTTCCCAACCGCCTCTCTCCAGTTCGAGTTTTAAGCTGAGACAAAGAGAGAGAGAGAGGAAAGGAAAGATAGATAGAGAGATACAGCTCCTAGGGGAGGTGGGTGGGTTGTGAAGACTTATTCCTGCTGTTCCCAGAGATCACCTTTACAGGTAAGTAACTGCCTATTCTCCAGGAACAAGCAGGAATGAGTCTTCACATATGGGTACTCCCCAGCTAGAAATGCCTGGGAGATCCCCAAGGTTGTGAGTCCCTGAGAAGGGCTCTACCTCCCTCCATGGATCTCGGGCATTCAACCAGGGATGGGGGGTAGGAGCTGTTTAAGTATGGAACAGGTGTTTGAGAACAGCCTGACCAAACAAGGCATCCCGGCGGGAGTCCTTGTCCAAGCAATAATGGGCTGTAAAGGTATGAACCGAGGCCCAGGTGGCTGCTCGACAGATTTGGTCGATGGACACAGAGTTTAGATGAGCCATAGAGGCTGCCATGGCCCTCACATTGTGAGCTGTGTCATGGCCCTCTAGAGAAAGGTTCTTACTCTGGTAGGCGAAAGAAATACTGAGCAATCCAATTGGACAGGGGTCTCTTAGAGACTGGAAGTCCTAAATGAGAGGGATCAAAAGCAACAAAGAGTTGAGAGGACTTTCTATGTTGCTGTGTCCTTTGTAAGTAAAAAGCGAGCGCTCTCTTACAATCCAGGGTATGGAGATTCCTCTCTGCACTTGATGCATGAGGTCCTGGAAAAAAGACAGGTTAAATACACCTTCTGATTCAGATGAAAAGTGAAACCACTTTAGGCATAAAGTGTGGATTGGTCCTGAGGACTACCTTTGTCATGATGGAACCTTGTATAAGGAGGATTAGCCACCAAGGCTTGCAGCTCACTGAGCGGCGAGCTGAAGTGACTGCAATGAGAAAAATAACCTTCCAGAAGAAATAAATTTCAAGGAGGTAGTGGCTAAGGGTTCAAAGGGTGGCTTCATAAGCTGGCCAAGAACCAGATTCAAGTTCCCATGCCACGGAGGTGGTCTAATGGGAGGTTTAGTCAAAAGAAGGCCTCTCATGAATCTTGCTATAAGAGGATGAGAGGAAATAGGCTGTCCATTGAGAGGCTTAAGGGATGCTGCAATAGCACTCAAATGGACTCTTACTGAATTCGTTTTAAGGCCTGCATGGGATAAATGCAGAAAATACTCTAGTAAAGAATCCAGAGGTATTGCAAGAGGGTTAAGACCCTTCTCTGCACACCAAATGGTAAACCTCTTCCATTTAAAAGCATAGGAACGTCTGGTGGAAGGCTTTCTGGAAGCATGAAGGATATCCTTCACTTGCTGAGAAAGATGCAAATCTTGAAGGTCTAGGCCTTCAGCAACCAGGCCCTGAGATGAAGAGACTGGGGATTTGGGTGCCACAACGTTTCCTCCTCCTGGGATAGGAGGTCTGGAGCAGATCCCAAGTCCAGGGAGGGAGCTTGAGAGAGATGCAGAAGTAGAGGGTACCACACTTGGCGTGGCCAACGTGGTGCTATGAGGATCATAGACCCCTTGTCTCTCTGAAGCTTGAACAGTGTCTTGGGAATTAGGGGAATGGGTGGGAAGGCATAGAGGAAGTCTTGCCCCCAATGAAGGAGGAAGGCATCTCTGGCCTGAACTCCCTGACACGGAATCCTGGAACAGAACCGGGGAAGTTTGGCATTCCACGGACTTGCAAACAGGTCTATGTCTGGGGTTCCCCAAATTTGAAAGATCCTGGTTATCTGGTCCCCATGGAGGGACCATTTGTGTGGAAGCAGAACTCGACTGAGTCTGTCTGCCCAAGAGTTCTGAACCCCTGGAAGATACACTGCCATGAGATGAATTTGATGCTCTCTGGCGAAGGCCCACAATCTCAGAGCTTCGTTGCAAAGCGACAGAGAGCCAGTCCCCCCCTGCTTGTTCATGTAGAACATGGCTACTTGGTTGTCCGTGTGGATAAGGACTGTCTTGTAGCTGAGCAGGGTGTGGAAGACTCTGAGAGCTATAAAAATTGCTCTGAGCTCTAAGAGGTTGATATGTAGAGATGTCTCCTGTGGAGACCAGATGCCCTGGGTGGAGAGATCTTGTAGATGAGCTCCCCAACCCTTTGGGGAGGCATCTGTTGTAAGGGTTGCTTGGGGTAACACCTGTTGAAAGGGGGACCCCAGCAACAGATTTTGGGTGGATCTCCACCACTGGAGAGAGCAAAAAAGGCGACTGGAGGTTGCTATTTTGTCTGACAGGCACCCTGATGCCTGGGTCCATTGGGTGGACAAAGTCCATTGAGCTGCCCTCATGTGAAGGCGAGCATAAGGGACCACATGCACAGTGGATGCCATGTGGCCTAACAGTTGTAACATCTCTCGAGCAGTTAAATGGGACTTTAACTGAATCTGGGAGGCTAACTGCACCAAGCGTAGGCAACGGGCCTGGGGAAGATAGGCCCTTGCAGTGGTGGTATCCAGTAAGTCCCCTATGAACTCCAGAGATTGAGTAGGGGTGAGATGGGATTTTGGGATGTTTATTACAAGTCCCAGATACTGAAGGATACGCCTTGTGCAGGCCAGGGAAGCCTGGGCCTCTGACTGGGATGGAGCTCGGATGAGCCAGTTGTCCAGATATGGGAATACAAATATTCCTAGAGTGCGTAGAAATGCAGCTACTACTGCCATGCATTTTGTGAACACCCTTGGTGCAGAGGCCAGACCGAAGGGAAGCACTCTGTATTGATAGTGCTTTCCTTGGAAAAGGAACCGAAGGAACCTTCTGTGTGTTGGATGGATGAGGACATGGGTGTACGCATCCTTGAGATCTAGAGAACAAAGCCAGTCCTGACTCTGGAGGTATGGAAGGAGAGTACCGAGAGAAGTCATCTTGAATTTCTCCTTGCATAGAAACTTGTTCAATTCTCTGAGATCTAATATGGGTCTGTAGCCCCTGTTTTCTTTGGGATGAGAAAGTAGGGGGAGTAGAACCCTGAGCCCTGTTGAAGAAGGGGTACTTCTTCTATTGCCCCTTGGGCAAGAAGGGTAGCAATCTCCTGACCCAGAAGGTCGAGGAGAGATGTTGGAGAATTGAACTGTCTCACCATGGTGTGAGGGGAAGGTTTAAGAAATGAAGCTTGTACCCTTCTCTTATGATGGAGAGGGTCCATTGCTCTGCTGTGATTTGTTCCCATCTGGGAGCAAAGTGAGCTAACCTTCCTGGAATGGTGAGAGGCTCTGGATGTTCTAGAGCCAGAAAGGCTAAGTTCTCTAGTTGTAAGTCAAAGGCCCTGAGGAGGCTGAGGCTGTTGGGCCGTAGCAGTCCTAGCAGCCTTAGGCTTGGCCTGTTTCGGTTGTTGCTGTCTCTTTGTAGCAAAACAACCTGCAGAAGATGCCTGCTGACCATAAGCAGAATAATATTTCCCTTTTTTGGGAAAAAATCCCTTTTTGAACAACCTTTTCTTAAAAGGAGCAGAAGTAGACTTTGAAAGTCTATCTAAAGCAGAATTTTCAGCATCCATCTGGGTGGCCTTTGCTTGCCAATCTTTGCCAAAAAGGTTTTCACCTGTACAAGGAAGGTTTCCTAGTCCATCCTGAACCCAGGGTTCCAAATCAGAAGCTTGTAACCAAGCAACTCTGCGTGCACCTATGGCAATAGCCGAGGCTCTGCTGGCACCTTCAAAAGAGTCAAAGGCTGCACGGTTGGAAAACTTGGAAACATCCTGGGCATGTTTGAGCCAGGTGAGAAACTCTTCCCTTTTATCTTCTGAAATAAAAGGAGACAAAGTTTGCAGATGATCTGTAACTTCTTTTAGAAACATCCCCATATATAGACTATAGGAGTTGATTCTGGCAACAAGCATATTGGCCTGGAAAATTCTCCTGCCAAAGGCATCTAAGGTTCTGCATTCTCTTCCTGGAGGAGTAGAAGAGTGCCTTTTTGTACTCTTGATCTTCTTCATAGCAGACTCCACCACAATGGAGTGGTGAGGAAGCTGAGTCTTATGAAAGCCAGGACAAGGAGGAACACGATACATGGTGTCCAACCTACGAGAATGAGGGGAGGTGGTGAGAGGAGTCTCCCATATGCCCAACATGTGATCATAAAGAATCTCATGTATTGGTAAAGTGGCTGCCTCTTTAGGAGCCTTAGGATATTGTAAAATATCTAAATTTTTGGCTCTAGGCTCTGTCTCAGGGGCCACTGAGATGGAAAGGCCCTTGGCCACTTCCCTAATGAATTCTTGAAAAGACAAGTCTTCTGGAGGAGACATTCTCCTTTTTGGAGAAGAGGGCTCCTGAGGAAGGATCACCGATGCTTCGATAGAGGCCTCTGATTCATCAGAGTCTTCAGAGGAATCGAAGTATCGCCTATCTGGATACTCCTGCAGAGCCCGATACGCGTACCGGGTGGTATCGACATCGGGAGTGATCGGTACCGATTCGGCATCACAGAACAGTGTTCCGCTGCAGTCGACACTGAAGCCGATGTCGATGCAATCGGTACCGGCACCGGAACTGATATCGGTACCGGTGCCGGAGTCGGTACCGACAACGGAGTTTGTTGCAGTACCGAAGGCATCGCAGCTTGTATGAATGCCGTGATGGCACGCTGCATGGTCAGAATATTCTGATCCATCGACGCCACCAATGTCTGGATGTCAGTACCAGTGGGAACCACCGGTACCCCAGAACATGGCAACAGGTGATCGGTCGAGGCCGAGCCATCGATGTCAACCTGTGACCCCATAGATAAAGCTTTGGAAGCCGGAGCCTCCTGCCGGGGTAATTTTGCCGGTGCGGATTCCTCGAGAGCAAGCCCGGAGGCATCTCGATACTTAGAGGGAGATCTACCCTTCGAGGACCGGCTGGACTTAAGTTTGGTTACCTGAGATCCATGGGAGGAAGAAGAAGCCCTGGAAGACGTTGATGCCACCGAAGCTGCATCAGAGGGAAACAGGGTACTGAGCTTGGCTGCTCGATTCTGTAGACCTCTTTTAGACATCATGGAACAGGACTCACAATCCGTAATGGAGTGGTCAGGACCTAAACATTTTAGACACCATTCATGGGTGTCGGTGACAGAAATAGTGCCGCTGCACTTCGTGCACTTTTTAAACCCGGAGGTGGGTTTTTCCATGAGGAAAAATTTTCATAGGCCTAAGGCCAAAGAAAGAAAAAATGCACTGAAGTGAGAAAAACAGTAGTTTTGGTTTTTTTTGTTTTTTTAGAATAAAGAAAGAAAAGACCGGCGGTACCGGTCCGGTGTCGAGAAGGCAGACATGCGACCAAAGAAATAAAAGAAAATAAAGAAATTCTTCAGCGGTGACAGGAACACGACCTGCTGGCTCCGCGGAAAAGAAGAACTGGAGAGAGGCGGTTGGGAAAGGCGGGAAGGCAGCGCGCAGGCGCTGTGGGATGCTCCCAAACGCTTTCCTTTTGGACGCTGGGGAGCGTTCCCGCGCAGGCTCCGTCGGTACCGACGATACCCATATGTGAAGACTCATTCCTGCTTGTTCCTGGAGATTAACCTAATCAATTCCCCTGCTATGGTTTTGGCAGAAATGTTTCTTAGGGGTACCGCCCAGGGGAACCGGGTGGCCTGATCCATTATTACTAATATGTATTGGAATCCCCTAGGAGTCTTTACTAGGGGACCAACTATATCCATCGCCATCCGGCGCACTGGTTCGGATATGGTAGGAGTAGGTATCATCGGGACCCCCTTGGGTTTTACGGCCGTGACCCTCTGGCAAGAAGGGCAGGCCTCGCAGAAACGTTTGGTCTCCTTGAACACTCCTGGCCAGTAAAAACGGGCCAGGATCTGATCTAGGGTACCTAGAACCCCTTTATGCCCACCCACCGGGTGATCATGGGCCAATCTCATGACGACCGCCTTAAAGGTAGTTGGTACCACTAATTGTTTCCTGACAGCCCCCGTTTGGGGATCATTACTCTCCCTATACAATACGTCTCCTTCCATCAGGAATCTGGGAAGAATGTCCCTGTCGGACTGGGCATACTCAAAGGCATGTTTCAAGGCCGAATCCGTCTTCTGCTCTTTTGGGAATGATGGGAATTTTTGGACTAGATCAGCAGGCACCCATGGAAAGCCTAGCCCGTCCCCGACTCCTGCCCTCAATTGAGCTCTGTGGTGTCGCTCCCGGCATTTTTCTCCCTTGCTCATCTTACTGCTTTTTGAAGGCGGACTGACCAAATCTTCATGTTGGGACAGCTCTCCTAAGGTTTCACCTATGGGCCTATCCTCCCCCTCTAGGGATTCTGCTTCCTCCTCTAAAGGGTTGACATTCTCCTCCAGGGGTTCTGTTCGCCCCCCCCCCCCCCGAGCCTTGGGCCTGCGACCTTGTAGACACCATCCCCTTTTTCCCTTGTATGCCTTCTCCTATTCCCTTATAGAATGGGGGCCAGTCTCGGCCTAGCACTATATCATAGGGCAACCTGGGTATCACCGCCACTAGGACCTTCTCCCGGGTTCCCAAACCTTTTACCGTCACTCTATAGAGAAGGTAATAGGTAGATGACCCGTGTACGCAGCGTATCCTAGTCTTACCCTCTGGTTGGTTCGGTGTGGACCCATTACTGGCTTGTAGGATTCGCCAGAACCTCTTCGAAACCATGGTCTGGTCCACCCCTGAGTCAAGCAGGGCTTTTGCTACCACACCTTGCACTTCCACAGTTATACGAAAACCTTCCTGCCTATAACTTTCATCACCACTTATTAGTGCTGTTCGCCAGACACAGTCATTCTTCCTGTGCCCTCGCTTCCCACACTTGAAACATTTTATGAGTGTATCCTTAACCTCTCTTTTATGTATACATTTCATTACATTTGGTACACACAATAGAGGGTCCTTAACTACTTTGCCAAAATTGGCTACCTCATACGTGTTTCCAGCGCTTCCCTGTGGTTTATGGGCTAATTCAGCCTCCATGAACCGTTCGGTGAGGTGAGCTGCCTCGGTTGAGGTTTGACAATTTTGCAGAGTTAGGAAGGATCTCACCTCGGCAGGAACAGCCTCTGAAAACTGCTCTAATACAATCATATCAAGAATACTTTCAAGGGTTTTTCCCTCTGGGGCGAGCCATTTCCACACCAGGCTATGCACTCTTTGGCAAAGTGCCTTAGGGGTTTCACCTGGCTGGAGTCTGGTGGCTCTTAGCATACATCGGTACACCATAGGCGACAAGCCTAGCCTGTCTCGTATGGCTTTCTTGACCTCCTCGTATTTGGTTGCTAGAGCAGCGGGCATGGCCTTGTAAGCCGCTAAGGTTTCTCCCGTTAGGGAGGTTGCCAGCCTAACTGCCCATTGCTCATATGGCCAACCTGCATTGTGGGCTATCCTTTTGAAAGCCTCCATAAAATCGTCTATGTTATCGGCTTCAGTCAATTGTCCAAAAGATAGTACCCCACAGCTTTGTGGGCCTACCCCACAGTAATGTTCCTGAGGTGTTTTCTCCGCTGCTCATTCCGCCAGCAAAGTTTGTATCAACTCTGTCAGGGGCGTCTGCTGGACCTGCAAAGCCGCCAGAGCTTGCTCCTGGCTCAGCTGTGCTAGCTCCCTCTGCTTCTCGAACTGGAGGCTTATCCAGCGCAGCATTTCCTGGGGATTCTCCATGTTCTAACACTGAAACAAAACAAACAGACACAAACACCAAGTGTGGCACTTTTTACAAGTCTCTTATGCCTAGACTCTTCGTTCTTAGTACTCCTTCTCACTGGAATCCCCCACCACCCGTGCCCAGATACCTTTTACCTGAGTCAGGTGGAGATTCTCACTTTGAGAAGGTACTCTTCCTTCGTGGATTCTGGAACCCTCCGGGCGTGGCCAGCAGTAATCCTCGTCCAGCTCTTTGGCACTGTCACTCTGCTGTATTCCCGCTGTATTCCTGCTGTCTTCTTCTCCAGGAATCATCCCAAAAACTACGCCATTTGTGACACTCCTCCACGTCCCTATTAGGCAGCTGCCTAGGGCCGTGAGGCGCGAGTTGCCTTCTACTGAAAGAACAGTCTGTAGTCGAGTGTTTAAGGCAAAAATAAATACAGGGCTTTATTTCCCTTCCCTTAAGGACTTTCCTTTTTTATACAGCAACAGAAGATAAACAAAAACTGTTTCTTCACAGAAAAATAAAACTCTTTTTTCAAGTAATTATCACAGTGCTTCAGCTTGTTTGTTCAACACAAAGACTCAATCTCATCTGAGAAACATAGTGTACAATCCATGGGACTGGATTCCAAGTCACAGCTAGTGTTTTCCCACTGCATTGGCTCACAGTCTGGGGTTGCAGGTGGGTAACAATCTTTACAGCTGGTATTATCACAAATCCATCCTTGCGAGGCACCGGTTATTCTAGCAGGAAACTGCTCTCTATAAACAGGGTTTGGGACACCTGTAACTGGGGCAGTTTCTCCTGGGAATTCTCCCTCTCTCCAGTAATGAGGGCTTCCCTCTAAGCCTCTAGTATTTGCTTTCTGGCTGTGCCTTCCTCTTGCCCACTAGAGAAAATAGAGTACTTAGCTTTTCCTCCTTGGCAGCTAGCTTCTCCTCTTCCCTCTGTTATCCGGGCTTCTCTCTTTGGGCTGTGGAGTGCTCTTTCTTGGGACCTCCAGCCACCAGTAGTCTGGGCAGTTCTATAGCCACGTTCTGCAGAGGCTTTTCCTCTGCTGCTTCTTGCTACCGGGACACACCCAGTGTTTCCTGGATCCAGCAAGCTCTCTCGTCTGTGATGTCTGCTTTCCACCTGGTTACTCACTCCTCCCAGGCCGCTGCCCCCTCTGGCCTGAGAGACTTCTGCACTCCTCTCAGAGACTCTTGCTCTGCCACTTCCCCCTGCTGGGATTTCCCAGCAGCTTTTATCTTCCTGTCTCTTGCACGCTGTACGTGCTTCCCTGGACAGGTGCTCCTGATTAGCTTTTTGGTTTTCTGCTGCGTCATGACTAGTGTGTGGCAAACTTGCTCCACTACTCTTTTGCTCCTTGTAATCTGAATATGTTTGCTGCCTATGCGATTCCAAGGTAAGTTCTTCTTTTTTTCCTATTACCATAGGTTCTGTACCGGTCACTGCATCACAACAGTCAAAAGGAATGCGTGCTTGTGGTGAGATTGGACATTTACAGCGTGGCTGCCCCCAGAGTCAGAATCTTGACATCCAGAAAGCTGATTTCCCTCTAGTAAAAGCTGAATTCACTCCTGTATATCAATGTTACTCTAGCCCAGAAGACTTTGGAGGAGATACATGGGATGCATGACTATAATTGAATTTGAATTTAACCCCTCAGGGTGAGTTAGAAGCTAAGCTGGAAGGATCTAATTTGAAGTTTATTATTGATACGGGAGCTACTACTTCAGTACTGAGTTTACAGGATTTGCCTGTCATTTATCACGCTCAGCTAGCTCAAGCACTGATAGTACACTGTGAAGACATTGAAGGTCGGGACTTTTTAGCTTCACACCATGCTACTCTATCCTGGATGAGTGGAAAGTTGTTTTTCCAGCTGTATTCTCTCTCTGAAGTGCCATCCCCTGCAGATGCCAGTACTATTCATCCTGCTCTTGCAAAACTTCCTTCTACCCTGTGGACAGTGCCAGGATCTAATGTTGGATCTCTTTTCATTCTGCCTGTGAAGATCACTGTGAAACCTGGAGCCCAGCTTTCCAGACTCAAGCAGTACCCACTACCAGCAACTGTCATCGATGGAATTCATCCTGTGATTGAAGATCTTCAGAAACAAGCTGTCATCTATTCTACAACTTCACCATGTAATACTCCAATTCTTCCTGTGCTAAAGGCTGACGGTAAGACTTATAGATTGTGCAAGACCTGCGAGCAGTAAATAATGTGATTTTGCCAATTTATTCCCTTGGTATCTAATCCACATGATATCCGGACACAGATACCTCCGGTGACTACCTGGTTTACTGTTGTGGATTTGAGTTCTGCTTACTTTTCAGTGAGAATTAGCAAAGAAAATCAATTTTTTATTTGCTTTCCATTTTGACAATAAACAACATACTTGGACCACTTTGTGTCAAGGGTACACTGATAGACCTACATATTTTGCGCATGCCCTAAGAAATGCACTGCTTGATGTAAGGCTCGACCATTCCTCTTTAGTTCAGTATGTTGATGATTTGCTTTTATGTTCACCAAGTTATGAGATTTGTTTGTCAGATTCCTTGTCTCTATTAGCTCATATTGCTGATTTAGGATTGAAAGTCAATTTGTCAAAACTGCAATTTGTATCTCAAAATGTTACTTTCCTGGGTGTTGCCCTAACACCATCTGGTTGTGCAATTACCTCTGCTAGATTGAAACCTATTCTTTCATTGCCTTTCCCAGCAACACCAGTATTACTGCGTAGATTCCTGAGTCTGTTAATCTTTTGTAAACAATGGCTAGCAAATTTCTCAGAACTTACTGCTCTGCTTTATGCTCTCATTGGGAAAGAAGGACCTGAAGGTCTCATTGTACCTACATTACTACAGTGGAAATCCTTTTTGAATATAAAGTCTGCCCAGGAAAATGCACCATGTTTATCTTTGCCAGATTATTCTTTGCCATTCAAATTGTATGTGGCTATTTCTGATTCCTCTGCTACCTGTGTGCTTTTACAAGCTTTCCCAACTGGCCGCAAGTCAGTAGGCTATTTCTCAAAGTGATTTGATTCAGTGACTTTGGGACTCCCACCATGTTTACGTAGTTTGGTAGCAGTGGCTTTTGCAATTGAAATTACTGATTTTCTAGTTTTACAGCACCCTCATGAAGTGTATGTATCACATTCAGTTTCCAGGTTGCTTCATTTAACCAAGACTCAGCCTTTGTCCTCCACACGTTTGTTGACTCTAGAATTAACAATTTCTCAGCCTCATGTTACAGTATATACTACATCAATGTGCAACCCTTCAACACTTCTGACAGATCTTGTGGAGGATGATGGGTCTCATGATTGTTTTCAAACCATTTTGACATCTTCTCGAGCTAGACCTGATCTTTCCCCTCTATACCTTTACCAGTCCCAGATGTAATTTTGTTTGTGAATGATTCTGCTTTCAGAGATGAAAAGGGCAAATTTGTGTAGGGTATGCGGTCACAACAGTTAATGAAGTATTGGAATCAGCTTCTTTGCCGTTTACTAGTGCACAGTTAGTAGAAGTGTTTGCACTTACACGTGCGGATTTTGGGAACATTTGGGCACAAAGAGGGTTTGTGGACTTCGTGGGGTGCGTCCTGTGATGCACAGAGCTACTGAAAAAAGGATCATCTGCTCATTTGCCCTGACAGTCGATTGTTTCCACTTGTCCTGTTCCTGCATCATAAGCTTCACCTGTCAGCTGTGGCTATGAATCATGCCTTTTCGGTTCTCCAGTATCACCTGAAGTTTTTTTTCTGTGGCAAAGCTTGTCTGCACTGTTTCAAGGCTGGCAGAGTAGGGTCAGCTTAGGGTCAGTTCTAAGGGTTTCTGCCACCCTTCCCAAATCTTCCAGACTCTTTTTGATTTTGCAGCTTGATTTTACAGACCTGTCCTGTGCCAGAGGGGGAAAACTGTATTTGTTATTGATCTCTTGTCTTTTCTCTGGATGGGTAGAAGCTTATCCCCTACCACTGTCTCCATCAAATTACTGCTCACTCAGTTTATTCCTGTTTTGTTCTTTCTGTGTCTTTTGGAGAAACAGCTAGGTACGTATGACCTAGATTGGCCACTGTTGGAAACAGGATACTGGGCTTGATGGACCTTGGTCTGACCCAGTATGGCATATCTTATGTTCTTATGTTTTTATGTTCTGATCAGGGTCCAGTCTTTGTTGCGAGGGTCTGGGAGGGTATTGAAAATTGGTTTGGTATTAAAAGATAGCTGCACACTCCTTATCATCCGCAAAGCTCTGGCCAAGTGGAAAGGATGAATAGGACACTCAAAGGTCAATTATGCACTTTGACACCGGATTGGGCTACAGATTGGACAGAAGCCCTTCATTTTGCCCTTATGGCAGTGCGTAATTCCCCCCAGTGTGCTCAAGGAGGCCTGACACCATATGAAATAGTTACAGGACGTCCAGCTACTTCTCCACATAAATTAACAATAATCCCACATGGGATTCGCTGAGGCTGTGTGGGAGGCATTGGGGGTTTGTTCTATCCCCTGGAGACTGCTGCACTGGGTACCAGCTGCTGGAACTGTTCCTGTGCCCTTTACCATCGGGCAGGCAGCGGCGGGACAACCTTTACAGGGAGGACCCTAACTCTACAATTGTGTGCTCCACAGCCCCTTCAGTGGATTCGCTGAGGCTGTGTGGGAGGCATTGGGGGTTTGTTCGATCCCCTGGAGACTGCTGCACTGGGTACCGGCTGCTGGAACTGTTCCTGTGCCCTTTACCATCGAGCAGGCAGCGGCGGGACAACCTTTCCAGGGAGGACCCTGACTCTACAATTGTGTGCTCCACAGCCCCTTCAGTGGATTTGCTGAGGCTGTGTGGGAGGCATTGGGGGTTTGTTCTATCCCCTGGAGACTGCTGCACTGGTTACCGGCTGCTGGAACTGTTCCTGTGCCCTTTACCATTGGGCAGGCAGCGGCGGGACAACCTTTCCAGGGAGGACCCTGACTCTACAATTGTGTGCTCTACAGCCCCTTCAGTGGATTCGCTGAGGCTGTGTGGGAGGCATTGGGGGTTTGTTCTATCCCCTGGAGACTGCTGCACTGGGTACCGGCTGCTGGAACTGTTCCTGTGCCCTTTACCATCGGGCAGGTAGCGGCGGGACAACCTTTCCAGGGAGGACCCTGACTCTACAATTGTGTGCTCCACAGCCCCTTCAGTGGATTCGCTGAGGCTGTGTGGGAGACATTGGGGGTTTGTTCTATCCCCTGGAGACTGCTGCACTGGGTACCGGCTGCTGGAACTGTTCCTGTGCCCTTTACCATCGGGCAGGCAGCGGCGGGACAACCTTTCCAGGGAGGACCCTGACTCTACAATTGTGTGCTCCACAGCCCCTTCAGTGGATTCGCTGAGGCTGTGTGGGAGGCATTGGGGGTTTGTTCTATCCCCTGGAGACTGCTGCACTGGGTACCGGCTGCTGGAACTGTTCCTGTGCCCTTTACCATCAGGCAGGCAGCGGCGGGACAACCTTTCCAGGGAGGACCCTGACTCTACAATTGTGTGCTCCACAGCCCCTTCAGTGGATTCGCTGAGGCTGTGTGGGAGGCATTGGGGGTTTGTTCTATCCCCTGGAGACTGCTGCACTGGGTACCAGCTGCTGGAACTGTTCCTGTGCCCTTTACCATCGGGCAGGCAGCGGCGGGACAACCTTTCCAGGGAGGACCCTGACTCTACAATTGTGTGCTCCACAGCCCCTTCAGTGGATTCGCTGAGGCTGTGTGGGAGGCATTGGGGGTTTGTTCTATCCCCTGGAGACTGCTGCACTGGGTACCGGCTGCTGGAACTGTTTCTGTGCCCTTTACCATTGGGCAGGCAGCGGCAGGACAACCTTTCCAGGGAGGTCCTCCTTCCCCTTTGGCCTATAAGTTTAGCCTTATTGTTGGACCGCGGAGCGTGTCCGCGGGGCGTGCTCCGAAGGGGCGTGTACAAAGGGGCGAGACACGCCCCTTTGGCGCCCCTTCAGCGTCATTTCGGCCTTAGTAATCTGTTTTAGGTTTGTATTGTTGGGTGCACTGTTGTTAGTATGGGGAAGCAGAAGGCCAAAGTTGGGGGCAAAGAAGCAGCTGCCCCGGCAGGGAAATTATCTACTGGACCTATAGATAAACATCTAGTCCCTTTACCAGTAGTGCAGTTTTCCCCCAATGGAGCCTCCCTCATTTCGGGAGGGAGGTCTCCTCTTCCCCCTCTTCTGTCTTCACCCGGGATCTCGTTTGGTTCTGTGGAGCCTCTAGATAAGGTGAGTGTTACTGTTCCTATAGTACAGTTGCCTAGACCGGTTCAATTAGTCGGGGTTAGTGACTCTTTTGGGTTATCTAACCCATCCTCTGACACTGAAGTGACTTTAAAGGATTTATGGAGTGCCCTCCAATCAATTGATGGCAAGTTAACCTCTACTCTGAGTTCCCTCTTTGTATTTTCTACAGAGACTGTTGCTTCTTTGAAGCAACTAGATGAAAAAGTTTCCCTTCTTGATGTTACTTGTAATAGACTTGAATCCCAGGTTGACCCTTTGCATTCTGCGAATGTGGCTGGCATAAAGGATTCGCTGATCTTGCCTAGCAAAGTGGAGGCTTTGGAAAATTCCCTACGTTTACATAACTTGCGATTATTAAACTTTCCTCATACCTCTCTCTTATCTCCCAGAATTTTTCTGGATAAGTATTTGAGAGAGGTTTTGCATTTGAGTGAGTCTTTTGAATTCTCACAAATGTATTATATTTCTGCAGCGGTGAAAAAGGTTTCTTCAGTGAATGGGGAATTAGATGTTATTGAACCGTCTATTTCAAATTTAACCGCTTTTCTGGAGGACTCCACAGACGCAATAAGTACCCGGGCTACTTTACTTGTGACATGCAAGACCTTGGATGCAAAACAATGTATTCTTAAGAATTTCTTTAAATATAAAGCTACAAAGTTTTGCGGTCACGTTATTAATATTTTCCCTGATGTGGCACGTAGTACCCAGCTGCGGAGGAGGCTTTTTTTGACTTTAAAGCCTCAGGTCTTGCAGCTGGGTGCTACCTTCTTTCTCAGATTCCCTTGCAAATGTGTTGTAAATTATGGAGGTGACTCATTTATCTTTACTGATGTTTCACATTTGGAGAAATTCATAGCGGATAGGACAGTAAGGGAAAAGTAAGGGGGAATGTAGTTGTTGTTTAGCCTCCGGATAGGTGGGTTATGTGCCGTATGTTCTTTTTTGGAGTCTTATTATAGTAATGCCTCAGCTGAATCTCAGATATGTGGGCTACATCGGTTTTCGTTACCTTGTACGGGTGTTTCCATGGATAAGAATAGTAATGCTTTTCCTTTGTTTCTGATTGTCTTTATATTTAGTTGGTGTTAAACTGATTAAAACTTCAATAATAAAAAAAAAAACAATAATCCCACATAAATTAGCAATAACTGTTGCGCAGCGATATCTTGACTTATTGCTCATGGTTGCACTCAGTTTTGTCTGTTTCCCCTTTATTGCAGGTGAATCCTCAAGAAGATGCTCTTTCAGAGTCATCACATCCAGAAGTGAAGCCAGGGGATTGGGTCCTGATTAAGAATTTGCATCCAAGAGATTGCAATGCAGAGACTCATTCAGATTTGAACAGTGATATTGCAGAAAATACTATCATGATTAAGTGATTTTTGAATGAACTTATTATGCAAAACACCTTCTTCCAGCATCTATACTGCTGATTGCGTTGATAAAATTAGTCTGAGTTAGTGCTTTACTGATATATAAGCAATGACCTTTTGGCACTTAACCTCTATTTCATGAAGAGATTGGGAATTGGGGGGTGGTTATAGTTATAGTGTTTATCTTCATAGTATTAAGAAGGGTAGTTGTGTTTTCATTTTGTCTTAGAGCATTTATTTTTGGAGTAATTAATAGTTTTAGATATTTAGAGGTTTGTTAAGAATGTTTCCTTGTCTGGTCGTAGTTATGTTGTGGCATATTATTGTTAATGAAGCAGTACTGCACTCAGAATCTTGGGAATGTTATGGGGAATACCCAAATATTTTTGAGTCACATCTACACTCGGTTAAAAAACACTTTAATCTGCCAAATTGTGCTGTTGGTCTTCCAACTGTGACAGCCACTCAGCATGGGTTTCTGCTACAAACTAGGCCTAAAACCTTTCAAGAGTTTCGTGACATAGCTTTTAATCTAACCACTGTAACATGGTCTCATGCAAACACAGACCCTAGAGTGATTAGCCCCATGCCTCTAATGTCCCCTCCAATATGTTTTACGACTCAAAATACAGGGAAAAAGGTAGGGGATACACCTTGGAACATTTGTAAAACAGTAATGCTACATAATTCCTCTACCTGGTATAAAAAAAAAATCCCATGTAAGAAGTTCCTATATTTCAGTAGTACAATTAGTGCCTACTTAAGGGAACCAAGTCCATGATCATGAATTGTTACAGTATAATAGTTCTGGATAGCCAACCTCTTTGAATGATTTTAGTTCAGAACTAGACATACCTAACTGGAGTTGCCCCTTGTTAGGGTATTACCATACCTGGGAACATAATCTATCTGTAGGAATTAAAGAGATGAGCATTACTCAGTGGGCTTTGAATAATTGCACACAGAATATATCTTGTCCCCACAAGATGACAATTTGGGAGAGTGGGTTAGTGGTTTTAGAAGGAGATTATTTTGTGTGTGGTAATCTTGCATATACAGAACTTCCCAGAGGTTGGTCAGGTACTTGCTATGTTGCCCGGTTAGATACCCCGTGGCGCTTTTTACCTTACCAAAATATTACTTTATTCTTTAAGAAGAAAAAGGGATGTTTCCCCTCAGGATAAGGCCATAGCAGCTGCACAGCAACTAGTAGACTCTACAAATCCTTTAACTAAATCTCAGATTGATGTATTTACTAGTACCGTTTGGCTTTCAACTTTTGGAGCAATAGCATCCACAAGAGAATATGGTACCCAGATTATGCAATTACAGGCAGTTGTTGAACTTACAGCCCTGGATCTCACAGAGGCAATTAGTGTGTTACAAGGTGCAGTGGACAAGGTGGCTGCCTATGCAGCCCAGAATCGCATGGCTTTAGACTACCTCCTAGCAAAGGAAAATGGAGTGTGTGGATTATTCTCTGCTGGATAATGAAGGAAAGGTAGTGAAAGGCCTACTAGATAAGGTTAGAAATTGTATTTTTGTTTCAAGTAGTAGTTATGTAAGTTCTTTTTCAGATTTCTTTGATTCTGTTTCTTCTTTCTGGAATTCATTGTCTAAGCCCCTGCAAGGCATGTTAGCATCACTGTTTGGCTTTTTGGGGTTTCTTGTTTTAGGAGCATTGATTCTCTGTGTAATATCTTCTTGCTGTAAGAAGTCAGTGGACTCATTAACCCCAAAAATGATGTTACAGATTGACCCAGGGTCTATTTACAATCCTACCTTGAATATCAATGTCTGAGTTTCCTTATCTTTGAAATGATTCTTTGCAGAATCAGAGGAGGGACTGAAAGGAAGCTTGTCTGTACAGGGCTATGTACACTGTGAGGGTACTTAATAACATCATATTACTAAAAGCCCTCAGAAAGAGTTAACACCACAGACATTCCAGAGTTTATTACTCAGCAACAACCTTGAAAGACTCTACTGAAATAACTAGGCTGAACTTTCCAATAACAAAGATATTATGTTTTGAAACAGATAGTGCAGGGAGAAGCTCTCTCTCAGTCTCTCAGTCTCGATTCAGAGATATCAAAACTGCAAGTGTTAGAATTATTATTTAAGAAGTTATGTCTGGGAATACATGTATGTCTCCTCATGATGACCTATGCTAATAAGAACTGACCTATGACGCAGAGATATAGAGATGCACGTTATGAATATACGTGATTCTTGACATAGAACAATAAGGTGGAAATTATGCTGTGTAATGGAATATTTACCTATAAATAAAATCGCTGAAGGCTGTGATGGCAGAGTAAACAAGGTGCCTACTTGGTTTGCTCTCCCAAAGCTTTGGTGGTTTTTATAATACAAGTGTGTGTTGTGTATTATTAATTGTGCTTACTTACTTCTCATTGCTTTGTGTGTGGATATCCTTTACCCAAGAGCCCTGGTGAATTACCAGTGAGGGGAGGTGCAGAGTACACTTTTAGTTATGGCTCTTCAACTTTGAAAAGAGAAGGCTAAAGAGAGATATGATAGAGGTCTGGAGTGGAACTGATTAACGTAGATCATTTTTTTATGCCATTATAGAGAACATGCAATGAAACTACAATGTAACCCATTTAAGACTAATAAGAGAAAATATTATTTTACTCAACACGTAAGCAAACTCTGGAATTTGCTACTGGAGGATGTAGTAAAAGCTGTTAGTGTAGTTGGGCTTAAAAAATGTTTAGACAAGTTCCTGGAGGAAAAGTCCATAAACCGTTATTAAAGAAGACCCAGGAAATTCACTGCTTAGCCCAGGATGAGCACTGTAGAAGCTGTGGACTTTGGGTACCTGTCAGGTACTTGTGACCTGGATTGGCCACTGTTGGAAACAGGATACTGGGCTTGATGGACCTTGGTCTGACCCAGTATGGCATTTCTTATGTTCTTATGTTGTTGTCATTCATCACCCAGCCTAGACTTTTCAGCAACTGAACTACCTGGGTGATTGCCAGAGAGGCTTCCAAGTGGCCCAGCTGAACTAATCATCCAGATATGGGTCAATGCAGATGCCCTCCCGCCAACTAACTCTGGCTATCACAGCCATAATCTTTGAAATAGTTTGAGGAGCAGTCGCTATCTGAAGAGTAGGGCACAGAATTGTAAGTATCCACCCAGAATGGCAAACTACAGAAAGCACTGCTGATGCTCCCTGATGGGACTATAAAAGTACCTTGTCTAGATCCAAGGATGGGAGAAATTCTCCCTTCTGAATCACCTGTATGACTGATCTTAGCATCTCCATACTAGAATGAGCCACTTGAAGGCACGCGTTGAGCCATTTGAGATTGATGATAGGTCTGTAGGAATTGTCCTTCTCAGGGACAACAAAATAAATGGAGGGATGATAGCCTGGAGTTGTAGGAGCCTCTTCAGCTTTCTTCTAATGGCTGTCTTCTTGGATGTGGAGCCGCAAGGAGAGACCACAAAGGCATGTTGATCGGTTTTGGGTACTCCAGAACATAGCTGGGCTGAAGCCAATGATCTGAATTGATTTGAACGCACTCCTGGTGAAAGTGGTGGAATCAGTCACTCACCAGAGGTATCCTAGAAGGAATGTCCCTTCCCATCACTGAGCAGGGAAGGATATAGTTGGCCTGGAGAAGGAAGAGGAATCTCTGGTCCTGCAGATTCCATGAAAGGACTTACACTTCCCTTGAGATCTGTCAAAGAAAGAGGCCTGCTTGCCTGGCTGGTAAGGGTGGGAGTCCCTGAATCGGGAGCAGAGGAGGGCTTAGACGAAGACCTTCACTTATCCTCTTCCGGACACTGTGGCTTGCTCTTGCCTAAGTCATTAACAAACATTTACAGATTCTCACTGAAGAGGACCTTGCCCTTAAAAGGAAGCTTGGACTATCTGACCTTAGAAGCCATCTCTACAGCCCAGTGTCAGCGATGACCTTCCATAGCCACAGCAATCTCTCTTGCAGAGAGGTGAACCAGACTGTATAAGGTATCTGCCAGAAATGCCACCACAGATTCCAGATGGGTGACGGAGTTCTCTGACAACAGCTAAATCCAGCGAAGAAGTGCATGTGCAGCCAAGCCTCCATACACCAATACCTGTAGATTAAGCAAGGAGACTGAGAAGACCATCTTCAAAAGAGCTTCCACTTTTCTGTCTTGCTGAACACAGAGAGCTGTGCCAGTATCCAGCATGACGGTAGTGTGCTTCATGATCACTGTCCCAAACACATCCACTTCAGGGAAATGTAGCCATCTGTCCAAATCAGCCTGAGGTCAGGAGTAGAACTTCTCTAACAGCTTAATGCCCTTCAGGAGGGCATTAATGGAGTCTCATTCCACTGTGGAATTTGAGACTAGCTTCCCTAGTTCCTAGCCCATTGAGCTAAACACTATGCTACTCCCTGAAAACCACCAGAGAGTTATTTAACCTATTAATGAATGTGAAGTGGCTGTGAGTACTTGATGGACTAGGTAAAAGCTTGAAATGCTGAATGTGTTTTTTTTACAGGAGAAACATTTTTGGGTGAATCAGATTTTTTTAAACAGAATCCGGATATTCAGCGCCGGTTTTTGGATCCTGACCAATGAGTATCTGGCTACAGTGGTGGGTGTTGCCATTCTCTGGAGAGTGAACATATTCAGTGTAACTTTCTGAATTTTTATATTTTTTTTCTAAACTGATCTGAAGGAGTTATATACAGTTTTTCATAGACATAAACATATGCTACTTTGTTTGAAGGATGGTTAAGCAAGTCTTCATAAATAAATAAATATACAGATAACTTAGGACAGCTCTGGATAGCAGCACTGAATATCACTAGTCTCTGGATCACTCTGCCACCGTTTCACCCATGAACTTCCTGTAAGGATATTTAGCGACATTATCCAAATAGTTCTACTGAATATCTTGGTTAACGGTATTTATCTGTAAAACAGGTGCTTCTATGCAGATAATTTCACTTGAATATCTGGCCCATATGTACTTTTAGATGAACACAAGAGGCAAGAAGCGTGCGGTGGTCATTGGATGCTTTACTTAAATAACCCCAACGCATTTCGGCAAACACCTTCCTCAGGGTTTTTAATTATTATTTGTTAATTTTTATTATTTTTTATCTTATATTTATTGCAAGCTGCATGCTCCCTGAGGAAGGTGTTTGCCGAAACGCATTGGGGTTATTTAATTAAAGCATCCAATGACCACCGCATGCTTCTTGTCTCTTGTGTTCATCTGACTGTTCCAGAAAGAGCGGTTTTGCTCTTCTTTATGTTTGACCATATGTACTTTTGACATACAAGTGAAATTTAGATTGAGTCCATAAAAAGAAGAGCCATTATCAAAATGTGTCTAGGTTCTTCTTAGTGTTCTGCAATCTATGGCCAGTGATAGGTTATAAGAAACCTATGCTATTTAAAACTGCAATATTAATAGCCTCAGAAAACACTGATCTTCTGAAGCCAAGAAACATAGGGGTCTGTTTACTAAACATTCCTAATGTGCGGGGCCGCGGTAGTGTGCCTGTGCCATATAAGGAGTGGGCGGTTCAGGCAGAGAAAAGAAAAAAAACGGGAGTAAGCGATCGCACATTTGCGCTGGGCGCTATTGTGCGCCGCGCTATTGTGCGCCGCGCTATTGTGCGCCGTGCATAATAGTGCGTGGGAAGGCTAAGTGGCGCCCTGATGTGCACATACAAAGGAGCAGAGCCATAGTACAATGGTTAAGACACTGACTGTGGGTGCAGCTGCCATGGGTTCAATTCCCCATTGTGCACAACAAAAAGGGCTGGCTGAGGCATTAACTGTAATGGGTAAAAGTGCTTTAGGAGGCATATTAATTTTGGGCGGCATAAGGCGGTGCACTGTTAATTTTGGGCGGCATAAGGCGGTGCGCAGATGCCCAAGCATAGGAACAGAGCCACAGCACAATGGTTAAGACACTGACCAATGGTGCAGAGATCAGGGGTTCAATCCCCCACAGTGCCCAATGAAGAAGGCTCACTGAGGCAGTGTGTATTATGGGGATGAGTGCTGTAGGGGGCAATCTATTTTTATTTCAGTTATCACTACTAGCAAACGCACTCACAAAGCGTGTTAACATAAGGCGGCCCATAAGGCACATGTTAAAGTTCACTGTCCGCCAAGGCACCCTTGAATGTCCCCTATAGGGCACCATATATGTTGCGTCACAGGATAATGTATAGTGCACCTTATATGGACGGCAACCATAAGGTGCCCTATAGGGTGCCCTATAAAGCACCCTCAGAGGCACCTTATGGGTACAGTACACTGAGGGTGTGTTTGATGGCAGCAACATATGTACATTAAATCTAAAAAAAGCTTTGGACAACCCTATCAAATAACCCCACTGTGGGCTCAAACCCATTACCGCTGGCTCCACAGGCAGTGAAGTAACCATTGGGCTACAGCTATATAGCTGCCAGCAAGCCCCTGGCTGGCTGCAGAGAGCCTGCATGTCACCACACAGACAGTCTGCTGTGGGAACCAGGATAGGGTTAGGCCACCCATACCCATGATGCACTGCACATGCAAATCAGCTGTCCACAGATGAACACAAGATGGGGAATGCACCCCAACAGCTCCCCGGCCTGGTAGGGGGACGTGTCCGTGTGCACCCACACAGCACCTTGGCCTGGTAGGAGGTACTGACCGGGTGTTTAATTTGCACAGAGTAGCTACACACAGTCACACTGTGCGGGAACTGTGCTCACCCTGAGTGTGCGATGAGGCGCCCTGGACCAGGTCCACAGCACCCTCCATGGCTGAGAGAGGCCATGGCAGAGCTCCAAAACAGTTGTAATCTGTGAGATAGGTAGTTTCTGCAGGAACACCTTGGATGTCTCAGTCAGGGGAAACCCCACGGACCCCTAGGTGGGCTATGTACCCCCCCCCCCCCCAAGCTGAGGGTGGCAAACAGGCAGGGTCTCCTATCAACAGATCCCCATTATACACACCCCCCCCCAGCTGAGGGTGGCAGTAGAGTGGACCATCAACCCCAGTCCTGTTGGGGAACAGACACCCTACAGGGCAGTCCAAGCAGCCCCACACACACCCAGACCACAATATCAGACAGACAGTAGGCCTGGATAGGCTAAGATACACCCCACCACTATCTGATATTCCCCTGCATCAAGCCATCAGCCACTGCAAGGCACTCCAGCAGGGCACATACCAGCTATGAACAGTCTGCTGGTTAGTCCCACTGGAAATGCATGCACCCACAACTGGGATGGCAGCACACACAAGCAGATACATCAGTGACTAGGCCCCCAACAAGTGACCCATATATATCACATGAGGGAAGTGCTATGAAGCACTACGGGGGTGCCTAGCCATGCTGCCATCACTGCACAGTCAGGGTGGAGTGAAAGCCCAGCAGCACATACAGAGGTCACCCTGTCTGTGGAGGTGGTGGACGGCCACTACAATGTCCCTGCCAGTGCCCTATGCCCTGTGCAGATGCATCCTGGCCAGCCCACCCTGTCTGAGCTATACCCATGGTACCTTGCTGCTCATTATGCACATCATCAGGCCAAAACTGTGGACAGTGTTTGCAGCCAACACACACTGTATAGACAGACACACACTCCCACACGTATGCCAGCATTGTGCTACTATAGAGGGGTTCAGAATCCTTGCCCACCACACCAGTCCTGGGCACAGTACAGGCATGGGTATGGTATGCAATACCGTTGGGGGTCCCTCCCTAGGGTGGTAAACACTGTCAGGGGCCAGACCTGACGCACACACCGCAAACATCAGATAGATTATTATGATGGAGCTCATAGAGCAGACTGTGCGTAACGTAGGGATATCTATCTGCCAGTACTCATAGCAAACGTTTGAGAGCTGTGTATCATATACCCTGGTGTAGGGTGACATTGCTAAGGTATGCAAGTGCTGGTATTGGGAGATGCACGCAGGGCCCAATGTCCTGCCTCACCAGGAGGCATTGGCCAATGGGGCCTGTGGGTGTGGGTGTGGGTGTGTCTGTCCCTGTTGGCTGCTGCTGTACGGCAGAGGTTCCAAAATCCAGTCCAGGTTTGCAATACACTGGTTGGGGTTTTCCTGCTGTCCCTCATGAATATGCATGAGCTACATCTACATGCCATGGGGGTGGTGCATAGATATACAGCACGGTTATTTGTATGAGTGGCAGCATGGAACCTGAATGGTGTGTGGTCCTCCAGGACTGCATTTGTGAGACTCTGATCTAGGTAATGCCCCTGGTCATGGTGTCTGTGCTTGGTGGTGTAAAAGATAGGCGTATGACCAATGCGTATATCCCCAGCAATAAAGGATTGCCCTTACTAACATGGTTTAGTTGTGGGGAAAATATGTGGATAGGAATGGCAGTAGCCCCAGCTGGGCTTTGAACCTGTGACCCTCTGGTCCTAGAGGTACTGCCTCTGTCTGCTGCACCACACTGTGGCCACAGTGATAGTGCAGTCCCTGGGGGTGGGAAACCTGACCAAAGGAGTCAAAAACCCTGCTCTGCACATTTGTACTGTGGGTTCAGTCACCTTGTCTGGTGACAAAAGTGCAAATAAACCCCTCAACCGACCACGACGAACTGGGGATAAATATAACCAAGCTGGGCAACAGTGATATTAATGGGCAACCATAGCAAACACTCCCAGGAAGGCTCAGAAAAAAGGAAATGGTTTTTGGAAGGGTCTCCGCTCCGTAGCCCCTTCCATACTTCATTTCATTTTTTTGGAGCTTTCCTGGGTGTGTTTCTTATGTTTGCCCATTCATATCAGGGTTCCCCAGCTGACTTCCTAGTTTTAATATGTTTGTTTGGGTCTTTTTCTATCTTTATTTACACTTTTGTTCTGTGCACATGTATCACACTGCTCACGTTTTGCAGGTTTCCCAGGTTTCCCTGTACATTGCTGACGGAAATGGTTTCTCTTCCCTTTAAATGCCCTCTACCGTGAGTGTTTCACTCGCGCTATTTTTAACCTGCAAATTCGTCCCCGATACTGTGCGGGGAGCCTCTCCCCTCCCCTTCCCCGCCCATTGACCCCGTCTCTCCGCCCCTCGGGAGCCTTCCTCCGCCCTCAGAATGCCTTTCCACGCCTCTATCGGACATTTGCGGGCCGGGTACTTGTGCGGGGCACGTTAGTGCGGCGCGCAATTGTGCGGGGCCCACGCGCACTTGTGCGGGGCGTTTAAGAGCGTTTCTGAGCGTTTGAGTGCCGCGTTTCCGTGCGCTATTGTGCGGCATGCAATTGTACGGCTTTTAGTAAACATGCCCCATAGTTTCAGGAAATTAATAAACATTTTAGAGAAAGAAAAAGTGGTATAAATTTGTGATCCTTCAGATATCATGGCCAGCTGCTCAATAGTTAGGCGACCCCAGTCTAGTACTGGGGTCGCCTAACCTAGCCTGAAAGGGTGCTATTTCTTTAAATGGTGCAGCATCTCACTTTTCAAAAATGCCTACTAGCTTTCCTCTACTAATGACCTTCAAGCAGTACATACATTCTTCATTTCAGAGATCCTCACGCCCTTTAATATGCCTCCACGCCTCATATTTTTTGGGGAATTTCCTTTCTGCTTCCATGGAGGTCACTGGTGCTGCTGCTGCTGCTGTAACGGGGGCTAGAGGCAGAGCAGAAGATGAAAGCCCAAAAGCATCCTTCACATTCTCCACTACTTGCTCTCCCTGTTGGATACTCTTGCCCAGAAATTTTCACTTTCTAGTTTCTGCCTATTTAGTATTCTAACAACTAGCAGGCAAATAATCAAAAGAGTTTATCTGGTTAGAAAGACCTGCTATCCCACAAAGCCCTCATAAGCATAATAATCAGTGGCATTATCAGGACAGTGCCACTGAATAATCCCTTTGACCCCAATGGCAGACAACTGAGAGAAGCTGATCTTGCTGGGAAGGAATCTGTACTTGTAAGTATAGAAATATAGAAACATAGAAACATGATGACAAAAAAAGACCACATGGACTATCTAGTCTGTTCTTCCCTATCAACCACTACAACAGTCCTCTTTTTTCCTTTAGAGATCCTCTATGTTTGTCCCATGATTCTTTGAATTCAGATACTGTCCTCATCTCTACCACCTCCACTGGGAGACTATTCTATGGATTCACCACTATTTCCATAAAGAAATATTTCCACATATCACTCCTGAATCTATCCCCTTTCACCCTCATCCCATGTCCCCTCATAGCAGAGCTTGCTTTCAATCCAAAGAGGCTCTCCTGTGAATTTATGCCACAGAGGTATTTAAACATCTCAATCATATCACCTCTATCCCGCCTTTCCTCTAAGGTGTACATATTAAGATCCTTAAGTCTATCCTCATATGCTTTATAATGAAGACCACTAACCATTTTAGTAGCCACCCTCAGTACCAACTCCAGCCTATTTATATCCTTTTGAAGATGCGGTCTCCAGAATTGCACACAATACTTCAAATGAGGCCGCACCAAAGACTTATACAGAGGCACTATCACTTCCTTTCTTCTGCTGGCCATTCCCCACCCTATGCACCCAAGCATCCTTCTAGCTTTTGCTGTCAGCTTTTCTACCTGTTTAGCTACTTTAAGATCATCAGACACAATCACGCCTAGGTCCCACTCTTCTTTAGTGGACAAAAGTACTTCACCCTCTATACTATATTGCTCCCTTGGATTGCTGCAGCCCAAATACATGACCTTGCATTTTTTAACATTAGATCTCAGCTGCCAAATTCTAGATCATTCTTCAAGCTTAGCTAGATCCCTCCTTATGTTATCTACACCTTCCTGGGTGTCTACTCTATTGCAGATTTTGGTATCATTTGCAAAGAGGTAAACCTTACCCGACAGCCCTTCTGCAATATCACTAACAAAGATGTTAAAAAGAATCAGACCAAGGACAGATCCCTGGGGCACATCACTGGTAACCTCCTTCTCCTCAGAGTGAGCTCCATTTACCTGTATCCTTTGTCGCCCCTCCCCCTCCCCCCCCCCCCCCACTCAACCAATTTCCATGATCCATTTATTTTTCCTTTTTCTATTTCGTATTCCCTGTATTTTTGTAAACCGCTCTGACGCTGCTGCCTGAGTGGTCAATCAAGCTCTCCAATAAAGATAGCCAGTAGTACTTCAGAAATGCTAAGTTTAAGTGATATTATTAAATAACTGTCTCTTCCTATCTGCTCTTCTCATTTAGGTTCCATTTCTCTAT